>JAAEAF010002657.1:0-52563 GCA_011037195.1 Triatoma infestans | reverse complement strand
TCCACTTCTCCACCTCTCCCTTCACCTCCTCGTCGGTTGGAAACCTTTTTCCACCCATGTGCAACTTCAGGGAGGTAAAGAGATAGAGTAATCTGAAGGTGCTAGGTCAGGGGAATGCGCGGGATGGTTCAGGACTTCCCATTTAAACGAGGCAAGCAGTTCCTTCGTGTTGGTCAATTCAACTTGTGCTGGTCTGGCAGCTGTTTTGGGACCCACCTCGCGGACAGTTTCCGATATCCGAGGGTTTCTTGTGATGGTTTCCTGTAGCAGAGATCTGGAGATTTGCGGAAACATCGCAGAAAGTTCATCCACAATCAATCTGCGATTGTCACGGAGCGCATTTTCGATTCACAATTTTGTCAGTCACAATTCAAGGTCTTCCGCTCCTCTGATCATCATGCACAGACGTACGAGACCGTTTTTAAACTCGCGACACCACTTGAACACACTCGTACGATTCATAGCTTTATCACCATATGCAGTTTTTACCTCATTATAAACCTCAACCGAAGTTTTTCCCTTCCAAACAAGATAACGGATGACGCCGCGTATTTCACACTTGGCGGGAGATTGGATTGACATTTTTCACGAAACGTATTGTCGCGTCGACAGTTCTGAACGTACTGACCTCGAACCGGTCTCGTTGCAGAGGGGAGGAATCAGGCTACACGATAGTGTAGCCAACATGTCGAAAACAAAATCCCTCCAGCCGTGAGAGCCTCAGTACACTTACTTACTGGACATGCATTGTAGTTGAAATTTCGCGACCAAAAATTCACGCATAAACTATATAAACATTAATTCTTTTTTGAAAAATATTTCAAATATAAAATATAGAAAAGTTTTATAAGTGTGTGTAGTTAAAATTCCAAGGATTTAAAGGAAATCGTTGTAGTCGTTTTTAAGATAATTTAACAAAAACTCAAAAATCGATTCTGTAAAAAGTTGCACTTATGGATAGCCAAGAAGCTTGGAATTCTAGCAATGATTTTAAGGTATATTAATATTATATAAGCTGTAAAACCATACATTGTATTTAAGTAATACTATGTACCCAACGTTATTATTCACCCAAAACCCCTGACAAAAAAAAAACCATACAGCCCGGGATAATATTACAAATAAAAGTGATAAGATACTATAAGAAGATTAAAGAAAATCATTGGAGCCTTATTAAAGGAAAACTGAGAAAAAATATTTAAAAAAATTATTCAGTAAATTCGCATTTGCAGTTGTTGGATTATGCCCAAAACTTTCCTATCTCATACGATGGTAGTCACAATTTTTCAGGTAATTCGAATTTTTCAAAATCATCAAATCATCATGATGAATATAAAATTTTAAAAAAGCATTAAAAACAAAAAGTCAATAAAGCTGTATATCTAAAAAAAAATCACTGGATTATAATAATAAATAAATATTAAGATAAAAATAATAGAGATAAATCTTTAAAGTAATAATATTAATGGTATTTAATTGCGAAAAAATAAATTAATAAATTAATCATTTTGAACAACAAAATTTGTTAAAGCCATTTTGATATTTACGTCTTATAAATACCAGTAAGGATGTGAAAGGCCCGCAGGAGTAGTTAAGTATTTACACAAGTGTACAGTTAAAAATAATTATATGTTTTTTTTAAATACAAACATTTGGGATTTGGATTCCCATGGTTTGGTTAAATAAAGAGAATATGGTTTGCCATTAAATGGCAGATATAGACATTAGCCACTTAAAGAAAAAAGAAAAAAAAACCTAATGTGATTAACACTTGAGTAATTTGTAAAAGTTAGTTAATAAATGTTTATAATTGTAATTTAGCGGAGTGAGAAAAAGAAATATTATATTTATAAGCTGGGGCAAAATGTGCCTCAATCATTTTAATTTTCCCACATGAATTCAAGATTTGTTTAGTACTACCACCTTTAAAAGGCGTTAGGACCCATTTTTTTTTTTTTTTTTTTTTTTTTTATCGGGGGGGCCAACGCACTGCGACCTATATCAGGTCTATTGTGCTATGCCCCCTGGGTGCCACAGGCCTGCCCATAGCACCCGAACGGATGCCCAGTTGAACATCCGTTCTACAATACCTCCATCAGGTTAAGATCCCTGAGGAATCCTAATACCCTGACGGGCTCTAGAGAGGGTATGTCCCCCTCCTCCACCTGGTAGCTGCCCAGGTTCCTAAACCTTCTCTGAGTGGCAGCCTCGCAGTCTGTTAGGAGATGTATTGGAGTTTCCTCCAACTCCCCACAGAATCTGCATGAGCTGTCACTTTCCAAACCCAGCTTCACCAGGTGTCCTCTAAGTCGGCAATGCCCCGTGAGGAAACCCGTAGGTACGCGGAGCTTGTTCTTACTCAATCCAATGCAGGCCTCCGACCTCCGTTGGTTATAATTTCCCAAGCAGATCTTGGCCTGCCGCAACCCGGGGAGGGAGTACCAGAGTTGAGATCTCTTCGTCTCCTCCTCCTTCCTAAGTTCCTCTAACAGAAACTGGTCGCTAATCCCACAAAAAGGTTCCGGCCCCAGAAGTGGGGTCATAGCGCCTGTCTTGGCCAGGGCGTCGGCCATCTCATTCCCTTCAATGCCAACATGTCCCGGCACCCACCAGAGTGCAACTTTGTTCCTGCTGCCCAGATCGTTAAGTTTATCTAGACATTCCCAAACCATTTTAGAGTTAATGACTGGTGCACCCAGAGCTCCAATGGCTGCTTGACTATCAGAAAGGATAACAATCTCCTGATTCCTGTATCCCCTATCGAGGTTAAATTGAACACATCTTCCGATAGCGTATATCTCTGCCTGGAAATGCTGGGAAATTTACCCATGGGTTCCGAGTGCTTGATCCTTGGACCAACCACCCCCGCCCCAGTCCCCTCGAGGGTCTTCGACCCATCAGTATACCATTTAATGGCATGTTCCTTGATGCCCAACAGAGCGGATCCCTCGCTCCACTCACTCTTGGACCCTAGCTTCGACGAAAAATTTTTAGTGAAGCTGTACCTCTTACTCATACCGTCCCTAGGAAGGTGCCAGATGGGGGAGCCCAAAGGTGAGAATACCAACTCTCTAACCCCCAGCCCTTCCCCCCTCCTGCACCACTCCTGGAGATCCTAAGAAGAGCCCCCTTCGCCGCCCTTTCTACCACTAGGTACAAAGTTGACAGATTGAGGATAACCTCCATCCCGGCAGTGGGGCAAGTTAGGATCCCATTCAATTCCCACTCAGGATAATACCCATTATTTTATATCAAACGAATAGCTTTCACTATCGTTCGCTATCGCACAATCATATTAGCTGAGGAAATGTAGAATATGGTTTTTTCCTACTGAAATTAAGAGAAATATTAAGATCTTATCAAATACTTTGCAAGCATGTGATTGTATCCACTAAAAGTATGTGAACAAAATATCACAAAAAAAAAAACGAAAAATCACAGGGAATTTAAAACTTGATATTCTATTTAGATACCCCAATAGAATCCGAAATAAATAAAAAAATCTGGTGTGAAACACTCACACAACTTTCACTTACTCCTGTTCTCAAAATTATAATTAACAAATGTTATAGTTTGTCTACCAAATATAACGAAATTCGTCCAAAACTGAAAAGTAAAAAACTGTTCAGTAAAAGCGCACTTCCGGCTTACTAATTTTTTTAAAACTTGGAATTTTGGCCATTTATTTATTTCTAATTAATTATGTTTGGATGATAGAATTGTATTAATCAACTATGATACCATTTTAGAGGAAGCTGTAACCCCATCCCTCCCCTAAAAGTGCCCTTAAATATATTTTCCCAGAGATATGTTTTGAATAAAAGATGTAGATCTTTGCATGTTTAGTTTATATACGAAGTTTCAAAAAAATCGTCGGAGCCATTTTTGAGAAAATCGCGAATAACTGAAAAAAATCATTTAGTAAAGTGTTAAAACAAACGCACTTCCGGTTATCCGATTTTTTTTTTTCAAACTCGGAATTTCAACAATATATTTAATTCTGAGGAATTTTGACAGATAACGCACCATCAGATCCCATGGTGATACCTAAACATAATATCTAGTTTCAAGTTTCTGCAGTTTTTCGTTTTCTGAGCTATGCTGTTCACACACACACACACGCACACACACAGACCATTTGCTAAAAACCACTTTTTTGGACTCAGGGGACCTCAGCATGGATATTTCCGGTGAAAACTCGATATCGAAAATTTGGCACGATTATTACAATACTTCCTCTTACTAGGAGGAAGAGAAAGTAAAAATTTTACGATTCCATAGTGGTACCTAAATCTATTTATTTACTACATTTAAGCTATCTATATTAGTTCATTATATAGAGAAAGATATAAGAAAGATACAATTTGTTTCCGCTCAATTTGTAATAGACTCTTTGCGAAATGCGGATGCTTGCACTAATTTGCTCAAGTATACCAGTCTGGCATTATAAATTTAGCTCCATTTATAAGAATTTAATTTTTGATCTATAATTTACTCACTTTTATTTTAGCAATTACTTTTATTCCTTGTTTGTGTCTATTTTTATTTGTATTTTTTATTGTTAGTATATTATTTTTTGGCCATTTTCTATTACAATTATTTTTTGTAATTATAAATTTTTGTTTATTATGATTTCAATACCAATCTCTGGCAGACGGCGTTAGCCATGCCTTATGTACTTAGTAAAGTTTATTTTTTATGTATATTTCAGAAATAAAGTACAATTATTATTATTTATTATTATTATTATTATTATTAAAGATACAATATAATAAAATAATGCCTTAAACTGAAAAAGGATACTTATTTTTTAATTTTAAAATATTAATAATAAACGAATACCAATCATTCAAATGATGAAATAAGGAAATGGCTAACTTTAAATTCATCAATGTCATTAATATGTTATTTATATATTTTATTTCTTGGTTGTTGAAAAATTATTATGTTAACTAGTAGCAGCTGGTAAACTTTTAATTTGGGGGGGGGGAAGGAGTTAGTATTGCATACAAATATATATAATTTATTTTTTCCCCACACAATAATCGATTTATTATGAAATAAATTTACATACGTATATTAAAAAATCTCATTATTAAAAATATTATTTGAAATTAAAATTCCTTCTCTAACAATCTTATATAAATTTTATATTTAACGAGGCTCATTTATTAATTCTGGATTCATTTATTTCGTACAAGTAACAAGTCAAAGAAATATCGATGAATCTGTCGTAACTGACGGTTGAACTTTACGAATTAGATAGCAGTGCCCTTTTCTTTTTACTTTCTCTTACTCCTAGTAAGAGGAAGTATTGTAATCGTGTCAAATTTTCAATATCGAGTTTTCACCGGAAATATCCGTTTTGAGGTCCCCTGACTCCATAAAAAGTGGTTTTTAGCAAATAGTTTGTGTGTGTGTGTGTGTGTATATGTGAACAGCATAGCTCAAAAACGAAAAACCTTAGAAAATTGAAACTCAATATTTCGTTTAGGTATCACCATGCGATCTGACTGTGCGTTATCTGTCAAAATTCCTCAACCGGAAGTACCACTTTACTAGTTGACTTTTTTTACTTTTTTGCGTTTTTCTCAAAAATGGCTCCAAGAATTTTCTTTAAGCTTGATACATCAACTACATATACAAGGAGCTACAACTTTTATTTGAAACATTTCTCTGGGAAAATTGATAATATAAATTGGGCCCTTCTGGGGGAGGGGTGGGGTTAGGTTACCCTCTAAAGTGCTACTTGAGGTTATTACATAATTCGGTCATTTAAATAATGTTTATTAGAATTAAATATGTTGTTGAAATTCCGAGTTTGAGAAAAATCGGAAAACCCGAAGTGCTTTTGTTTTAACACTTTACTAAATATGATTTTTTCACTTTTTCGCGATTTTCTCAAAAATGGCGCCGACCATTTTCTTGAAACTACTGATATAAACTTAACATTCAAAGATCTACAACTTTTATATAAAACATTTCTCTGGGAAAATTCATTTAAGGGCACTTTTAGGAGAGGGGTAGGGTTACAGCTTCCTCTAAAGTGCTATCATACTTGATTATACAACTCTATCATCCAAATGAAATTAATTAGAAATAAATAGTTGGCCAAAATTCCGGGTGTGAAGGAAATCAGTAAACCGGAAGTGCGCTTTTACTGAATAGTTTTTTTCAGTTTTCGACAAATTTCTATAAATTTGGTACACAAACTATAAAATTTGTCAATTATAATTTTGATAACTGGAGTAAGAGAAAGTTGTGTGAGTGTTTCACACCAGATTTTTTTTTTTTACTTTCTTTTAATGTTAGTTAGGGAAGTATTACGATCGTGTCAAATTTCTTGAATTTTCACCGGAAATACATGTTTTGATGTACCTGAATTCGAAAAAAATGTTTTTAACGAATAGTCTATATGTATGTGTGTGTGAGTGGGTGTTAGCAAAATACCTCAAAAACGAAAAATGGAAGGAAACGACAAGCCCTATGCTATCTAAGGACCTTCTGGGCCCATATAGCTACCCCAAAGATCGGAACCTTCTCAGTGCACTGCCAACCACCGGACAGTGTTCTCTTGTTACAGACAACACTATCCATCACCGGACAGTGGAAGTTTTTAAGAGGCTCCACGGAAGAAAAAAAAATCTAAGGGCAGCAGCTGGATTTGAACTAGAAACTTCCGTGTTGCTATAACATCGTATCTATAACACAAAAACATTCGACCAAAATCTATCAACCGGAAATGATTGAATCGAAATTTCTATACTGAATGATTTTTTTTTTTTTTTTAACGTTTTTCGCGATTTTCTCTAAAACGGCACCAATGATTTTTTTTTTTTTTTTAAAAAAAACTCCACATACTATCTACACACACATAAATATATACCAATTTTTTTTTTTTTTGGGCAATATTTTTCAGGGAATATTTAATTTGTGGAGCCTTCTGGGGGAATAGTTAACATTAAGCTATCCTTTAAAGTATCACTTCAATACAATACGAGTATATGGTGTTACCACTACGTACATTATATTAATATACATTAGAATCATTGCTAGAATTCCAAATTTGTAAAAATCGGTTAACCGGAAGTGCGACTTTACAGAATTGGTGTGATTCGGGGGGGGGGGGGGGAGATTTTCTCGAAAATAACTAAACCATTTTCTTTAAATCTGAAATACTCACTGCACATTATCACTTTTATTTCAGGATGAGTGTTTACATTTAAACTGCACAATCTTTGTTATTACTGACAGAAACTGCTCCTACACAAGTTCGCTCAAGTATACAAGTATAAAGCCTATCACTTTTTTTATGGTCAGCTTAACTTAACATTATAAACGTTGCAATTTAAAAAAAAAAAAAAAATGATCAATTAAATTGGATTAATTGGATCATAAGAAAATCGTCTACGTATTTCGCGTTTAGATTTTGTTGATAATCTAATGCGTTAATCGAATAATTTCATTTTTTTAACTATGCAAAATAACTGCCGCAACATAAGGTGTAATTTTTAATAGGTTTTTATTACATTTACATAATGTTATATATGAATTGTTATTATTTAGAAAAATACAAACAACATTCAATTTTTCTTTTTCTCTTGAGAATGTTATAGTGCAGCAATGCTTATTGCGCCAGCCGCCATAGATGTTAATAAAAAAATTAATTAGCCTATCTTTTTGTGCTATTTCAGTTTATTAGACAGTTCTATCATCTAAATAATGTTAATTAAAATTGAATATGTTGTTGAAATTCCAAGTTTGAATAAAAATCGGATAAGCGGAAGTGCGTTTACTTTACCACTTTACTAAATGATTTTTTTTTTTTTTTCACTTTTTCGCAATTTTCTCAACAAAAAAATTGGTTTTCGCCGATTTTCTTGAAACTTCTCACATAAACTTAACATACAAAGATCTACAACTTTTATTAAAAAACATTTCGCTGGGAAAATTTATTTAAGGGCACTTTTAGGAGGAGGGGTGCGGTTATGTTTTTCTCTAAAGTGCTATCATTATAGTTGATTATACAATTCTATCATCCAAAGAAAATTAATTAGGAAATAAATAGATGGCCAAAGGAAATTAATAAACCGGAAGTGTGCTTTTACTGGACAATTTTTTTTTTTTTAGTTTTCGACGAATTTCATTAAATTTAGTACACAAACTATAAAATTTTTTCAATTATAATTTTGAGAACTGGAGTAAGAGAAAGTTGTGTGAGTGTTTTACACGAGATTTTTTTTTTTTTTTTAATTTAAGGCGCGTCAACATCTATGATCATTGACGCCTGGAGCTTTTTCAGTGCACTGCCGGCCTCCGGTCAGTGTTTTCTCGTTACAGACAACACTACCCATCACCAGACAGTGAGCTGTAGAGACTCACAGGAAGAAAAAATTTAGGGCAGCACTGTTGGAATCGCAACCGAGAACTCCGCGTGGAAGTCCAGTGCACTATCCACTGAGCTAATCCCTTTCCTGGTTAAGAACGTAAAATGAAAAGTAAATGGAGCAAATTATTTGGCAATACGAATTATTATTATTATTATTATTATTATTATTATTATTATTATTATTATTTGTCTGTGGGGAGGGAAACCCTACGCCATCCAAAGCCTCACTGGATCCATATAGCTACATCAAGAAAAACAACAACAAACCGGGTCTAGAACTAAAATCTAGACCCGGATCTAATCCATCTAAGATTCACCGCAGTCCGAATAAATCGGACAATAACCTTAAGCGGAAATAGCCTAAGCTCTTCCACAGACATCCTATTCGGACCAAAGGTCCTGAACCAAATTTCCTCACAACCCAAGCAATCAGTCATAAGATGGATGGGTGTTTCCTCCTCTGTCTCACAGACTCTACAAAATGGATCCGGCATGAGCCCCATTGTGTAGAGATGGCTCCTTAATGCACAATGTCCAGTAAGAGATCCATCCAGATGCCTGAGAGCGCTCCGTGAAAAACACAGCAACGACTCACAAATGGCCTTGTCCGGACCCCCGATGAGCATTTTGGACCGCCAAAAACCAACTGAGCTCATCCATAAGGATGAATGCTGTGAAGCTGTCCATGTCTAATTTGTCAAAGAGAGGCGCCTAATTTGGCAAACCTATCCGACGGATTACAGGTAGAAGTGAAAATTCCGTCTAAATCTTTGGATATTAAATAATTTTTAAGTGAG
Source organism: Triatoma infestans (assembly GCA_011037195.1). NCBI lineage: Eukaryota > Metazoa > Arthropoda > Insecta > Hemiptera > Reduviidae > Triatoma > Triatoma infestans. The sequence continues at coordinate 43,377 of JAAEAF010002657.1, read as the reverse complement.
ATGACCAAATTATTATCTTCAGCTTTGTCCATTTTTATGTCCTGTGAAAATCAGAGATTATAAGCCGCCACCTATTATTAGATACAAACTTGATCTCATCTTATCGGCCCAATTGAATGGTAAGCGGAAAGAGTCTTCCATTTTAGTAACTAAATGAAATAACCACGTTTCATGTTCCTGTAATTTTTCGCTTTGGAGATATTTTGTTCACATTTCTAGTGAATCATTTGCTTGAACACATATCCTCATAATTTATTCAAGTAGTCCTGTGTTCTCTTAAAATAAAAAAAATATAATCCCCCCCACCATGCAAATATCAAGGCCAACTAAAACACTGAGTACAAATTCCAAGACTAATTAATATTTGTTAATCAATATATGCCGTACCTGCCGTATAAGTAGTCGTTTTACATATTCGTTACATATTAGATTTATATAATTATTTATTTCAAATGTGTTGTTTAACGTAAAATAGTTCCTTAAATATTCTCTCTGTAGCCTCTCTTCTAACATTTACAGGTCCGCCGCGTATTCTTCTTTAAGAACATAACTTGACATAGTTTCTCTAAATTCTTTCTATCTAGTTCCGAGTCTCTCCATTTCCCATTTCTTCTTTAAATTTCCAATTATAATCCGGCTTTACTGTCCTATCATCTCCCATCCAAATTAACTATTTCAGTTGCAAACACTTCTTACTTCTTGTTCATTAGTCTTTCAGTAGCTACACTTCTACAAAATATTTACTAGTTCTTAATATATGCAGTTGGATCACATCGCAGCATGAACTTTTTTTCTTTTTTTTGAGGGGGGGGGGAGTGCACTGGATCGCTGTGGTGCCATGGGTGTGACTTACTCATCTATAGCACGCCCTCCAAGTTGAGCTCCCTCATGAATCTTAGAGGGTTCTAGGGTGGATATTTCTCCCCTCTAGCTAGGAACAGTCCAGGATACTGAATCTTTTTTGAATAATAGCCTCGCAGTTCGAGAAGAGATTTGAGTTTCCTCCCATAAATCTTCTAGGCCCAACTACCTCAGATGTTTCCTTGTCTGCAATGACCCGTGTGGAAACCTTGGTTGTACTCAGATGATATTGGCCTTCGACCTTTCCTAGTTGTAAGCTCCCAAAGATAAGAACCTAAGAGAGTGTTCCAGAGGCGAACACTTTCTGCCACCTCCTCAGCATACACTTTAGATGGGAAGCCTAAAGTCGTAACTCTCCAAGTTCCCTAAAATATTTCAAATACTGCTATTATTCAAGCAGAAATTTGCTCACTATAGTTGCACAATAATTTACTGAGAAGACATAGTTATTCAACCTTCACAGGATATAGGATTTAAAATCAGATGAAATTCCTAAATAAAGATTAAATATAGAACCCAATTCCAATGATAAATTAAAAAATAAATAATGGGAACATTCGATGAAGAGCCGTGGCCTGCCATAATGGCAATGTTTAAAGAAAGGCTACATGCCACTCAGTTCCCTCTTCACCATGTAGTTCTGACTTTTGCTACCAGATTCTGTGTTGCTGGGCGCTCACGGGAATCGCATTCTGATTTCTCGCAAAAATGCACTAACCACTAGATTAAAGGATAGATTAGAGAGTACAATTCTATAAAATTACTGAAAAAATATCTCGTGATTAATAGAAGCTATTGTATCATTTATTAAATTCTAATGCCACAATTACTTGTCCAGTTTTGATTGGAGAGTTTTGTTTGTTTAAAATGGAATCATGTGTTCATCATGATATGCATGATCAATAATAATAATAATAATAATAATAATAATAATTGACATTATCTCATTGTTTTAAAACGACTTCAAATAAAAAAGAAAACACTGAAATACGTTAAGAAATGTACATTTCGATGTATATTCCTCTGCAGCTTTTCAGACAAGTCAATACAGCGGGGAAAGTAAGAATTTAAAGTTAACAATAGTCATTGATAATGCAAATCGAAGATGGTGTCATTATATACACCACAGATAAAATATATGGAATAAAAAGGTACAAGATGCAATTCCTTAAAGCACATTGAATGTGTAAAAAAAATAAAATAAAATAACATTTCCGAAAAAAAGAAGAAAAAACAATTGACACGATCGCAATGCTTCCTCTTACAGCAATAAGAGAAAGTAAAAAGTAAGAAAGACCGGAAATGGAAAGGGAAAGTAGCCAAGGAAATCTGACCTTGAGAGCAGATAATTCTTTCATCTCTGCCGTATTGTTCTTCTTATGGATCATTGTTCCACTGGGATGTGTGATAAGTAATTCTGAACAACAGAGTAGAGAACACAGATAAAACTGACCAACCTCTAGCACAATTTCTACAACTACTCATATAACTATGCAGGCACAAACACACTTGAGAAAAATTTCCCACCTACTCCACTGTTATCACATTTCACTTATCGTTTTACAATATTACATGAGACTGATAACAGTTTTATGATAAACCAAGGCTATCACGTTGTTAACTTGTATCTCTTTCTCTCTCTATATATATAACTTCACTACGTTAGTATTTTTCGATTGTTATTAATATTTTTTAATTTCAAACATTCATTGATTAAAACTTACTGACACTAATGAATTTATAAAGGAAATTATAGCTTATATCACTTAAAGCAGCAAAACAAGGGGGAGTGGGGAATATCACGTGTGAAACACTTAAATGACTTTCTCTAATTCCAATCGTTATAGTATTCTATTCTGAAGTAGGTAGGTTTAGACCTCAAGGGCCCTTTTAGGCTCCCTGAATACACTCTTACAACAGCTCTGCCCCATTAAAGCGCAAAGTGCTAGACTCCTATCGATCTTCTCGCCTACAGATGGGAATAATAAGGAGGTAAGGAGTTAAGATTAAACCTCCAATCCACGGTTGAAGGCAAAAAGACTACAATCTTCAGGGAAGAGTGGGGTGGAAAATTCTCTCAGCAAATGGTTGTGGCACCCCCCCCTCATGGTGCAGAGAACGTTACCAAACAGTTCAAGAAAAAAAACCCGGTTCACATCATTGGAGTAAGAGTCCAGGATAGGCTTGATGTCAAGAGATACCTTTGATTTCAAGTTCGGCACAAGAAATCAGCGTCAAGCTTGAAAAAAATTGTCAAAATTAACACAAAAAGAAACCTACAAAGAAGTGTGCAAGTGTGGTATGTTTTCGTTAGAAAACTGATCCGCCACCAAATCTCCTTCTTAGCTTAGTTTTCTTTCTCCTTTGTCCCCTAAAAGGTTTAGTGTGAGTGAGCATAATGAGCCCTCCAAAAATAACCTGGAATGCATCACACTGTACCTGAAGAGTATATTTTAACTTATAATCCATTTTTGGAGTAGTCTCAAAAGCAGTTCAAGTCAATGGTTACATGCCACTAACTTCAGAGTCATCTTCTCCTCCCACTTAGGATGGATAAAATGAGATACGGAAAGAAAAAAAAGATAAGAAATTTTGTTTAACACCTTCAAACCATAGTCGAATAATAATAATATCCTCTATTAAGAGCCTCAGTGTTGTCTGTAACGAGAGAACACTGTCCGGAGGCCGGCAGTGCGCTGAGAAGGCTCCAGGCGCCAATGACTATAGATGTTCACGCGCCTTAAATTAAAAATAATAATAATCTATATTAATCATCGTTTCTACACCACACTGACATTCTACATTAACAAGACATATCAACACGTTAAATAAACGTCTGATTAAATTTAGTCTAAATTACAGATTCCTTTCTCGCCAACCTCAGGACCCCACACACAAAATCAATTTTTAAGGCAAAATTTTTCTAAAAAAAAAAAAATTGATAGCTATGTAACTGATTAGTAACGCTCTCTATGTTGAGAAACTTTCTTGTTGACGATTCCAATGATGGTCTTTAAAAATATTATATTAATATTTAAATCACTATTCTTAATATAGAATTTTCTCTTTAGAATTTCCAAAAAAAAAAAAAAATTCTCATTAAAAAATTCAACACCCGCAAGGAGAAAAGTAAAAAAACCAAAAATTTCAAAACTCCTTTATAATAAAAAGAAATTAAAAAGAAAAAAAAAAAAAAAAAATGAAATTAACCTTGAATCATTTCAGGAAACAAAATGATTATATTAATAAAGTTATGGAATAACTACCAGACAAAATAAAATTGAATTTTTATAGATAAGCATAGAATAACAGTAATAAAAATTTCTTTGAATAGATAAAAATAAACATTAAAAAAGACAAAAAAAAATAAAGTAAATATGCGTATTCACAGTATGAAAATAAATTAAAACAAATCCCACAATTTTAGGAAATTTCGAAATGATAAGAAATGATCGATTATATAATAATAATTATTGTAATGGTACCGCAAAGATAATGCAACCATAGCAGAGAGAAGAGAGGCCGTCTCTGGTTAGCAGAGACTACTCTCTGACTTAGGCAGGCTAGAGTGGGAGAACCTATGTATATAAGCCAGTGGGAATCTATCTAGAGGATATCTATCAGATACAACCATACAACTGTACAACTGCACATCTTTACTCGCACCATTCATTCAATCATATTCATTATAAAGTCCAGTACAGTTAATGTAAACTTAGCTACATTATATTAGTCTCTTCATATCTCGTTCATTTAATCAAACCTAATTTCTCTCCTCAACAACTCCATTATATTGTGATAATAAGAAATATAGCATAAAATGAAACTCATGAAGCATAAAATGTTTCAAATGTACGTTTTTTGCATTCAGATTTTGAATTTTAAATTGCCCCTATACGTATGTGTTGAAATTAAACGGAATTATCTGGTATTTTTATCCGTCGCTTAGCATGCATATTCATTTAAATCCCAGACTGGTTCCAGACTTTCATCTATAGTCAGAGCAAATTCACCAAGTTCGTGTAGAGAGTTTAGTTCAACTATCTACACAAACCTAGTGAATTTGCTCTGACGATGAATGAAAATCCGAAACCAGTCAGTAACCAAATGTGAATATGCATGCTAAGCGACGGATAAAAATACCAGATGTTATCCAGCATTGAGGGACCCATCGATACGTTCAATAAACGGAATTAGTTACAATGTATCCCTTTCTGATATCATGTTTTTTGTTTATATGAATGGGATTAATTGTTAATTTATATAACAGAGAGGCAAAACTGTCTTAAAATCACCCAATTTTTATAGATTTTAATTTTCCTTTGTATGTATACTAATCAGTCAACATTTTGAGAACAGAGAATAAAGAAAGTCGTCATTCTTGTCAACCTTCTAATTCTCCAAAACAACTAAGTATCATAAAATAATTAAATTTAAATAAATTAAGTAATTAAAGTAAAGTAATGCCTATTTCTTCAGCCGGACTTTACGTCTAACTACCAATCATATGTCCTGGAATGAGAGAAAAAATTTAAATAGAAAATAACTGGAAATTTAACTGCATTTAAGGAGGAAATTTTAAAAATATAGAACATTTATTATCTTAATTATTAAAAATATCATTTTTAAATAGTTGCAGTAAAAGTGATGACATGGTTAAAGCCCTTAAGTAGATACGTCAAGTGGGCTACTATTTGTTGAGGACAAACAGACTACTGGTCTCTTTTTTGACCATCTACTTTAAAAAGGGTAGTACAAAAACATGGGTCACTTCTTACCCTTCTTCATAAAAGTAAAACAATATTTACTCAATACAAATACATATTTCTAAGAAATCTTAAAAGTAAATATAGGTAACTAGAAAACTAATGTTTCTATACTAACTTAAACAATAATATAAAAATCTGTAAACAATTTGATGATTTCTTTTACAAACAAACATAGATTCTATTATTAAATATAACAGAAGTGTTCAAAGAATTTGAATAGATAAAACAAAAAAATCTGTTTCAAAACGCTCACACAAGACTCTTTATATTTTATTGCAGTTAATATAATTTATAAAAATCTGGTGTGAAACACTCACACAACTTTCTCTTACTCCAGTTCTCAAAATGATAATTGACAAATTTTATAGTTTGTGTACCAAATTTAATGAAATTCGTCGAAAACTGAAAAAACTGTTCAGTAAAAGCGCACTTCCGGTTTACTAATTTTCTTGAAACTCGGAATTTCAGCCATCTATTTATTTCTAACTAATTATGTTTGGATGATAGAATTGTATAATGAACTAGGATACCACTTTGATGAAAATCTAACCCACCCCTCCCCTAAAAGTGCTCTTAAAAGAAATTTCCCAGAGAAATGTTTTAGATAAAAGTTGTAGATCTTTGCATGTTTAGTTTATATACGAAGTTTCAAAAAAATCGTCAAAGCCATTTTTGAGAAAATTGCGAAAAAGTGAATAAATCATTTAGTAAAGTGGTAAAGTAAACGCACTTCCGGTTATCCGATTTTTTTCAAACTCGGAATTTCAACAACATATTTAATTCTAATTAACATTATTTAGATGGCAGAATTGTCTAATAAACTGAAATAGCACTTTAGATGGAAACCTAACCCCACCCCTCCCCCAAAGTGCCCTTCAATGCATTTTCCCGGAGAAATGTTTCAAATAAAAGTTGTAGCTCTTTGTATGTGTGGTTGATTAAAGTTTAAAGAAAATCGTCGGAGCCATTTTTGAGAAAATCGCAAAAAAGTAAAAAATCCAACTAGTAAAGTGGTACTTCCGGTTGAGGAATTTTTACAGATAACGTACAGTCAGATCCCATGGTGACCTCTAAACGGAATATCAAATTTCAACTTTCTACGATTTTTCGTTTTGAGCTATGCTGTTCACATACATTACTACAACACATACACACACACACACACGCACACACACACCACACACACACACACACACACACACACACAGAGACCATTTGCTAAAACCACTTTTTTGGATTCAGGGGACCTCAAAACGGATATTTCCGGTGAAAACTCGATATCGAAAATTTGACACGATTACAATACTTCCTCTTACTAAGGAGTAAGAGAAAGTAAAAACTAGAAATTGTGTTTAAATTTGTATATATGGTTTTGCAAATGGAGAACGAAGGTTAACGTCCAAAAAAGCAAAAATATAACGTTCACTCTAAGACGTGCCATTTGTCCTCCAGTTCATATGAACCACATCTTATTACCATGCGTTGATACAATTAAATATCTAGGACTCTATATAGACAAACGCCTGACATGGAACCCACATACAAGACTGAAACGAAACGAAGTAAAAAAACGTTACAGTCTACTCAAGCGACTACTAGACAGACGCTCAAAACTAACTTTAAACAACAAATTACTTATCTACAATCTCCTATTAAAACCAATTTGGACTTACGGACTCGAGTTATGGGGCTCAACCAAGCGTTCCAACATCCACCGCCTCCAAACCCTACAATCCAAAATACTCCATTGTATAACCAATGCTCCATTTTACGTTTCTAACCTGACAATACCGGATCTCCAGATTCCATTTATAAGTGACCTGGTCCAAATACGATACCGCAAATTTCACACCCGTCTCGCACATCATCACAATCCATTCATTCACCAACTTTCCTCAGCAGCCATTCCAGATAACCCTCCTCGACGACTGAGGCGGCAGTGGCCTCGTCATCTCTTATAACTGCAGTGAAATAATATGGAGGGTCACCACTGGGTGATTTCTCCATTCCCGTGATTGTAAGTCATCTCATTTACTTGTTGCTGGTTACAGTTGTAAATTTTCAAATAAATTAAAAAAAAAAAAAAAAAATTTGTATATTTTTCACTTAGCCTTAAATCTAAATACAGAAGAAATGGTGATATGCCATGTACCTTTGGGTAGGTTCATCAACCTAAGTTGGGTAGGTTCAACTTATTACCTGCTTTGGCAGGTAATAAGTTGAAGTGATTTGACAAAAGTCCAGTACAGAGTTCCAATAATATCACGTTAATATCTATGCAAAATAGTATTCCACGTTTAAAGCAATTCAGCTTTTGTAGTATTTCAAGTTGTAGCCCGTTTTAGAGAAAATTCCCCCCCAAAAAAACCAATTGTGGTAAACCAATTTTCTACAAATTTGGGATTCTAGCATACATTTAATATACATTCATTTTACTACTAAATAGGTAATGGAACCATACGTTGTACCGAAGTTATACTTCAGAGGAAAGCTAATGTTGCTGTTCTCCCTGAACCTCCACCAAAAAATAAAATAAACTCTATGTAATACATGGATAAATTTGGGGCGGGGAGGGTGTTGTGGTGTACTGGTTAAGAGCAAAGGACTTGTAGTAACTGATAGGTCCACAATTTGAGTCCCGCATGTAAATTGCTAAATTTATATCAATTAAAAAATACAATTTTAATAATAAATTATGTGTTACAGCCCTGTCGTCCATGACACCTAATTTAGTAGTTGGATGGTGAGGGTTCAATAGAAAAAAAAAAAAATCTGGTGTGAAACACTCACACAACTTTCTCTTACTCCAGTTCTCAAAATGATAATTGACAAATTTTATAGTTTGTGTACCAAATTTAACGAAATTCGTGGAAAACTGAAAAAACTGTTCAGTAAAAACGCACTTCCGGTTTACTAATTTTCTTGAAACTCGGAATTTCAGCCATCTATTTATTTCTAACTAATTATGGTTAGATGATAGAATTGTATAATCAACTAGGATAGCACTTTGATGAAAATCTAACCCCACCCCTCCCCTAAAAGTGCCCTTAAAAGAATTTTCTCAGATAAATGTTGTAGATAAAAGTTTTAGATCTTTGCATGTTTAGTTTATATACGAAGTTTCAAAAAAATCTTCGAAGCCATTTTTGAGAAAATTGCGAAAAAGTGAATAAATCATTTAGTAAAGTGGTAAAGTAAACGCACTTCTATCCGATTTTTTTCAAACTCGGAATTTCAACAACATATTTCATTCTAATTAACATTATTTAGATGACAGAATTGTCTAATAAACTGAAATAGCACTTTAGATGGAAACCTAACCCCACCCCTCCCACAAAAGTGCCCTTCAATGCATTTTCTCGGAGCAATGTTTCAAATAAGAGTTGTAGCTATTTGTATGTGTGGTTGATGTTTGAAGTTTAAAGAAAATCGTCGGAGCCATTTTTGAGATAATCGCAAAAAAGTAAAAAATCCAACTAGTAAAGTGGTACTTCCGGTTGAGGAATTTTGACAGGTAACGTAGTGTCAGATCCCACGGTGATACCTAAACGGAATATCAAGTTTCAACTTTCTATGGTTTTTCGTTTTTGAGCTATGCTGTTCACATACATACATACACACACACACACACACGGAAGCACACACGGACACACACCCACAGACCATTTGCTAAAAACCACTTTTTTGGACTCAGGAGACCTCAAAACGGATATTTCCGGTGAAAACTCGATATCGAAAATTTGACACGATTACAATACTTCCTCTTACTAGGAGTAAAAGAAAGTAAAAATGGGCATTACTTTATTTAACATAAATAATTATGTGGATAAACTTATGTATTAGCGTAGATTAATATCTAGAGTAGACTACTATCTACAAAATTTAAAGAAAAATTGTTGGGCCATTTTTTTTAGAAAATCGCTAGAAAATTGAAAAAACAAAAAAATGATAGAAAAGTAACACTTCCGGTTGATGTATTTTTGACCAGAAACTTATCGTCAGATGCGGTAATGGTGCAAATCATTCGCTAAAAATTTTATTTCCTATGCAGTAGGGGGACGGACCTCAAACCTATATTTTCGAGGAAAATTCAATTTCGAAAATCTGACACAGAATACAAATATATATTTATATATTTTTTAAAACAAATCAAACAATAATAGCAATAATTGAAAAAAGAAAGAGAAATGCCTCCAAAAAAAAAATACTCATTGATCAACAACAAAAAACTTTGGTGCCAATGGAACCAAACGTAGTTAAGAGATAAATCTAATAATCTAGCTTTCCAAAACACCCTTGAACTTTCACTAAAAAAATTTTTTTAAATAAATTGTAGATTATTTAATTAGAATTAAAAAAAATAAAGTTGTAATTATGAAGTTAATTAGGAAGAAAAAGCACTTAAGTATGGTCACTCTTTTGGTTAAATAATTTTTGTCAATCTGAGTATTAAAGCCTTGCATTTAATATTATATAGAATATAGTAGATAGAAATACATTTACAAACATAAGATTTTAGAAGAAAACTTTCTCAAAACTAAAAAAAAATCTGGTGTGAAACACTCACACAACTTTCTCTTACTCCGGTTCTCAAAATTATAATTGACAAATTTTATACTTTGTGTGCCAAATTTAATGAAATTCGTCGAAAACTGAAAAAAGCTGTTCAGTAAAAGCGCACTTCCGGTATACTAATTGTCTTAAAACTTGGAATTTTGGCCATCTATTTATTACTAATTAATTTTGTTTGAATGATAGAATTGTATAATCAACTATGATAGCACTTTGGAGAAAGCCCCTCCCCTAAAAGTGTCCTTAAATGAATTTTTCCAGAGAAATATCTTAAATAAAAGATGTAGATCTTTGCATTTTTTTAATTTATACACGAAGTTTCAAGAAAATCGTTGGAGCCATTTTATTTGAGCAAATAGCGAAAAAGTGAAAAAAAAAATCATTTAGTAAAGTGTTAAAATAAAAGCACTTCCGGTTATCCGATTTTTTTTCAAACTCGGAATTTCAACAACATATTTAATTATAATTAACATTATTTAGATGAAAGAATTGTCTAATAAACTGAAATAGCAGCTAAGATGAAAACTTAACCCCACTCCTCTCCCAGGAGTGCCTTTAAAATGAATTTTCCCGGAGAAATGTTTCAAACAAAAGTTGTAGCTGTTTGTATGTGTAGTTGACATATCAAGTAAAGAAAATCGTCGGAGCCATTTTTGAGAAATCGCAAAAATGTAAAAAAAAACAACTGCTAATGTTGTACTTCTGGTTTCCCTTACTCCTAGTATAAAAGGAAGTGTTGTAATCGTGTTAAATTTTCGATATCGAATTTTCACCGGAAATATCCGTTTTGAGATCCCCTAAATCCAAAAAAGTGGTTTTTAGCAAATGGTCTCTGTGTGTGTGTGTGTGTGTGTGTATGTGAACAGCATAGGTCAAAAACGAAAAACCGTAGAAAGTTGAAACTTGATATTCCGTCTAGATATCAGCATGGCATCTGACAGTGGGTCATTTGTCAAAATTCCTCAACCGGAAGTACCACTTTACTTATTGGTTTTTTTACTTTTTTGCGATTTTCTCAAAAATGGCTCCGACGATTTTCTTTAAACTTGGTATATCAACTACACATACAAAGAGCTATAACTTTTACATGAAATATTTCTCTGGGAAAATTCATTTAAGGGCAGTTATGGGGGAGGGGTGGGGTTAGGTTTTCATCTTAACTGCTATTTCAGTTTATTAGACAATTCTGTCATCTAAATAATGTTAATTTGAATTAAATATGTTGTTGAAATTCCGAGTTTGAAAAAAATCAGATAACCGGAAGTGCGTTTGTTTTGATACTTTCCTAAATGATTTTTCATTTTCACGCTTTCTTAAATTGGTATATTAACTAACTCATACCAAAGAGCTAAAAACTTTTATTTAATACAATTTCTTTTGTATAGGAAAATTCTTTTAAGGGCACGTTTGGGGGAGGGGTGGGGTTATTTTTTTCTCTAAATTGCTCTATCATTAGTTGGATTAATTACATTCTATCATCAAAACAAAAATTAATTAGAAAGTAAATAGTGGCTGTGAAATTTTCGAGTTTCAAGAAAAATTAGTAAACCGGAAGTGCGCTTTTACTTAACAGTTTTTCAGTTTTCGACGAATTTCATTAAATTTGATACACAAATTATAATTTTGAGAACTGGAGTAAGAGATAGTTGTGTGAGTGTTTCACACCAGATTTTATCGCAGATCCCTTAATAAATATCTAAGTAAAACATCAATTTTATACAAAAACAAATGAAATGAATGTAGGTACGTATATAAGAGGGACAATATGTGTAAAAGATATACTGTACATGGTGACAGGTAATTTAAACCACAAACCGCAAATTCACTTTAGAACTAGTAAATATGCCCTTCCTACTTAGTTTGTAGTTTAAGTGTGGCACGCATTTGTCAACTATGTGAAGTTTTATTGCACACCAGAACTAATTACCACACAATAAAGACATCTTTTTTTTTTTTTTCTTGTTAAAACGGATATAATACTATTATACAGTTGATTTATAATATATTGGTGACGTCATCAATATCTAATAATATTCTCTATTTTTTTTTTGTTTTTGAAAAAATTGATTTCGAAATTGTTACTTTTTTACTGTTACACGGAGCCTGCAAAAACAGAAATCGCAGAGAGCGATTCTTTCAAACCACTTTTTCCGGATTATAGCACAACAAAAGAATGTAATTTCCGGTCAAAAAATTCAATTATGAAAATCTGACATAAATGCTATACAATCCTCTCTTACAATTTTGTTTTGTTTTGTGAACAATAAAAGAATAATTACTCGAAACATAAATACTGGAAATCAATCATTCACTATTTTGTTTCTTTGTTTATTTATATATTTTTTTTTTTTTGTTCATACAATGACAAAGCAGAACAATTTTATAGACATTAATCCAGTGGTTGTTTTCGTGAAAAAAATTCCTGTATCTAACTGGAAGAGAAATTATAGAAGGTAAGTAATCTAGCAGTAAACCATACAATCCTAAACAACTAAGTAAGGGAACCAGTGTAATTAATCTTCCAACAGAGAGGGGGAAGAGGATAAATGGAGAATACACAAGAAGAACTCTTGGAGAAGTTAGATATATCTGGGAGGCGGCTGTATAGAGGAAACAGCAAAAGGACTGTATACTAGCATCTACCAGGATTTAGATTAGAAGGGGTCGCGTTCAGGATTTCTAACTGGTATGAGAGAAAACAGTAGATGTAAACAATGAGTGAGTTTGTGTGTGTGTGAGAGAGTGTATATGGAATGGGAAGAGAGAGAGAGAGAGTGAGAGAGAAAGTTCATGGTAGTTTGGACGTCTAACATCAATCACACGCAGAGAACTCAGTGGGTAGCGGCCATCTTGTTCTATCGAGTATTCGTTACTATTTCCTACTAAAAATCAACCCTGTATATTTCTTATTCTTCTTATTTTTATTATTACCATCTATACAATCATCATCATTCTATACTACAAATCATTTTTCAATATTTAACATGAAAAGAAAAATTTTGAAATGTTGGAAAAATCTAGACCAGAGCACCCGGAGCACTGAGAAATCTGCAATTTTCTTTGATCACACTTTAAAAAAAAAACAGATGAAGTGTTATGATCGGTGGAATAGTTTTGAAGCGCTGCAGATGTGGCATGATGCTGCGCGCACCAAAATGGCAGGAAGAATCACCGCCAATGTGCGAAAATCTGCCATGCTCCACTAAGAAGTCCTCCATATATTCACTGAGTGCACGATGTACAGTGAAGCAAGAGAGTGAACTTAGAAAATAACATTAAGGAAATTCTAAGTGACAATGAAAACAGTGTACAAAAAGTGCTGCAGTTTTTACAAGAAATTAACTTAGTGCATTTAATTTAATGGACACTATGCTGAACATTTATATTAGACTCGTATAAATTGATGTATATAGGTTTCTCTTTTGTTTAGGTCTATAAGTGGAATTAATTTATGTTAGATTTAGACTTAGGCTGTAAGAATGAGTGCGGGGGGGCCAATGTCGGGATAGGGGTGGCAGACTTCTTCTCTACAGGACGCCTTTCCAGTACTTTAAATGTACATAATTGGGAGCGACTGTCTTCTGGAGGGGTGGGTCTATGTCGGGATTGGCACCCCGGTCGGCAAGGTATGAATGGTGCGAAAGAATGTAGTATAAATATGTTAGTTTTAGATTTAGTTTCTGTTTAGGGTGCGAGGAATATTGAGTACTCCATCCCAAATTCAGTTTAGTGCTTATATGTGTAGTATGACTGTCCATTTTTAATGTGTGCATATATTTATTTGCTTGGGAGTATTTATTAGTATGAGCGCATTTAAGTATGTAAGTATTTATTGGTATGTTTGTCTGTATGAATGCGTAATGTTAAGTGTAAATTAGAGTAAATGTACATGAAGGAAAAGGATCGTGAGTTTCGGTCTTTTTTTGAAAAAAATAAAAAAACCTAAATTCTTGCCAACGTTTCGACAAATATATTGTCTTTTTCAAGGCATAAAAAATAAAAACTATTAAATAATCTTTAAAACATATCAAAACATATGAAAACTTATGTATAATTTTGTAAATAAAAAGTTGAGGTGTTCTCAACTTTTTATTTACAAAATCATTCTCTGTGTTGTTAAGGTGTTCTCAACTTTTTATTTACAAATGTTTCTCTGTGTTGTTGAGTTGTTCTCAACTTTTTATTTACAAAATCATTCTCTGTGTTGTTGAGGTGTTCTCAACTTTTTATTTACAAAACTATACATAAGTTTTCAAGTTTTGATATGTTTTAAAAATTATTTAATAGTTTTTATTTTTTTATTTTTTTTTATGCCTTGAAAATGACAATATATTTGTCGAAACGTTGGCAAGAATTTAGGTTTTTTTTTATTTTTTTCAAAAAAAGACCGAAACTCACGATCCTTTTCCTTCATACAAGCAACGGTCGAGAAGAATCTTCCATAGTAAATGTACATATTAGTTTTACTCTAGGATAACCGTCCGTGAGGGGTGCGAAGAATATCAAGTATACTCCACCCCAAGTAGTTATAGAAACAATATAGGTTCAATTTATTATATGTTAGGCCAGTTGTCGTTAGGTTTTCTTCGTTAGGTAATTAGTAGTTTAAGTATAGTGTCCATCAGAGATAAGATAAAAGGTGCAAAGGACCTTAGATGTTGTGCACCTTTCAAATAACACAAAACAAAACAAAAAAATGCCAGGCACCTTGCCCCCATATAGGATTATAATTTTTCCCTAAAATACATGTTTTTTTGAGGCACCCTGAGGGTTTGAGAAAATATTGTTTTTTAGCGAATAATCTAGGGTTTTGATGTATGTATGTGTGTTTTGTGTGTAAGTTAAACGAAATATCACAAAAAATAGAATTTATATTAATTACACCATTTTAGATACCAACTCTGCCTAATATTTAAAAATTCAATAATTTTATTAATTTATTATGTTGTGAGTTGAATATTTGATAAAGTAAAGCCAGACAAACATTTAATTTATGAGGATTATAACTCTAAGGAAACTGTCAAAACATTTAGTAAGATCTGATTAGCATATCATACCAAAACCTTGACAAATTCTCCTATTATATTTCAACAAGTCTTTTATAAACTAGGGTTAGGCAAAAAAAAATAAATAAATAAACGAAAAAACGAGAATTAGTAGAAACAAGGAGCAGCAATTCATTTAAAAAAAAAAATAATAAAGTAAAAAAATATACCTACAGATTGTTCATAGATACAGTGAAATATAGCTCCTAAAATTTATTCACAATACAAGCAATTGCATCCATAGTTATATTTGGGGATATAAGGGGTGAGTGAAGAAGAGGAGTTGTTTGTGCCATAATGTAATGCATAAACCATGACTCATCAATAAAATTCACCCTTATGATCCCCCCCGGTTGATCACAATATCCTACTCTACCAACAACAACAACAACAACAACCCTCCAGATAACAACAATAAAACTACCCCTCTGCATATCTATCTAGACAGCGCAGACTCCGTATGCATCACCATAACTATTTACCCTTCCATAACTATCTAACTGTATTGTTCACTATTATTATATACGTCTGATAAATTAAACTGTAGTATTGAGAGAAAGAAATAAAGAGAAAAAGTGAGAGATAGCGGGCAGGAAACTGTGGTTGTGATATGTTTTTATCCTCAATATAATATTTCCATCTTCCTCTGAAAATCTGTAACAAATACACACACACACACACACACGATTTTCTCTTACTGTAATACGCAATAATAAATAATAATAATAATAATAATAAAGCCTTTTATTAGTTTCCTATTTACAAAGAATTACAAAAAAAAATTTCTTTATGAATACACCAAACTTAGTGGAATAAAATGAAATGAAATAAAGTAATTAAACTACTTTAAAAGAAAAAAAAAAAAATAATAAACAGCTAGAAATATAAATACTTTAAACAGAAAATCGAAATACATATTAATTATACTACAATCAATTATGAAAAAGTTATAATGATGGAAAAATTAGGAAACTAGGCCCATTTTTGGGCAAAGGCTTCTCCCAGTTTAGACCAAGAATGCTTGTTCCGAGCTGTACGCTGCCATAGGATTCCTGCTTGTTGGACTAAGTTCATCCCTCCATCTCAACGGCTGTCTACCTCTATTTCTATAGCAGTCGAGAGGTTGCCAGTCTAAAATTCTCCTGTCCAGCGATCCTCATCAGAATCTTGCAATGTGGCCGGCCCTCATTTCCATTTTAATTTTTTAACTGTGGCCGCAACATGACTTTTGTCATTCGCCCTAACTCTTCATTAGTGAGTCTATCCTTCCTGCTTACTCCCAGAATGCTCCTTTCAATTGCCCTTTGCGTTACATTTTGCTTTTCCATATTTTTCTTCGTCAGTGCCCATGCCTGAGGGTCGTAAGTCATGCAAGGTAGGATACACTTATTAAAGGTCAGACGTTTTAGACTTAAGTACTTTTACGCTTAAATATATACTTTAGAGAACAATATTTTTTCCAGGAGAGAGATATCCTGCGATCAATTTCTTCTTTGCACAGCAATAATAAATATAGTTATATAAGTGACTAAATTTTTTAAACAATTTTCACTAAATTTCAACTGGCTTTGTTATTTCAATAGGAGAAAATAACTTTTTTGAAAGGAAGCAGAACTTTTCAGTCCCCCCCCCCCCCACAACCCTTCTAAAATTTAATTCTAATTAATGTTCTATAGATGATAGAATCGTATTGTAGTAGTTTTTGTGGGTTTGGACAGAGAAAAATATCGAAGTGAAAAATACATTGAATGAAAATTGATGTATTAATTGAGAAAACTGAGTACTGAAAGGACTTTACAGAACTGATATAGAAAAATGGCAGCGTGAATAGGAAATGGCACAATGAACTGGCAGAGTGTTGATGATGTTTTCTTAAAGACTGCTACATGTACAAGACTGAATGTCAGACTCCCTTCTTGAGAAATCCTTAGGGATTGAGGTAGGCGGATCTTGTGGAGCTAGCTTGTGGTATGTCTCATACGACTTGACGTGTAGCGATCCAATACAGTACAATAAATTAAAATAACACTTTAAAAGCATAATCCCCACATCTCCCCCCAATACTCTACTTGTTTCCAAAAAATGTCAAACAACCTTTATACATTTTGTAAATATATAAAGTTTAAAGAAAACTGTCGCAGCCTTCTCCAGAGATCACAAACAAACAGAAACAGCCATTCCCAACCAGTGTCGTTTGTGATTTAAAAATATAATAGTTTAAGTCAACTCTCTACACAAATTGATTGCAGAAAACCTTAAACTAAGGATGTATGAAAATCCGAAACTGATCAAAACCAACAAAAATGAAGCCATGCTATGACGGATAAAACATAGATGTTATCCACCATTGCTGATCAAACCACATATTCAAACAACCAAATAATTAAATAATACTTCACTATTACCTTAGTGGTTGAACCATACATTATACTGATATGGACTTATAAGGAAAGATTCCTCCAGAACTCTGCCAGAAAATAAATTTGCCAGTAAAAATATTTTAAAAAAAAAATATGGAAGTTTGACAGCTCAGCGGTACATCAATGAAGTGTTAAGTGTCCACGTCAGCGGAAGAGCACTTACTGGTGGAGATCAATTCATTTTCATGCATGATGGAGCCCGCCCTCATACTGTGCAAATGTGGTACGTGAATTCATAAATGCCAATAACATTATAATAATAAGCATGCAGCCCGGATTTGAATCCCATTGAACACCTATGGGACCAGCTGGGGCAAAACATTCGCAATCGTACTGACCCGCCACGGACATTACCAGAGCTGGAACAAGTCCTACTGTGAAGAATGGGAAAGAATTTCACAACAAAACATCAGGCGCCTAATAATGAGCATGCCAAGACATATGCATGCTGTTATTCAAGCTCACGGTGGCAATACGAGGTACTGAGCACACAATTAAAAAGAATTTCACATTTTTCTGTATTAACTTTTATTTTTTAATTTTTGTATACCTTTAATAAATTTTATCTATTGTAACAATTTATCTCATAAATTGGTATAACTTCTGTTCCCTATCACTATTAACATTCCTCTCTGCATTAATAACAAAGTAACTGTCAGCCTTATTCTTCTAAACAGGTTGTGCTGTGGGCTACTTCCAGTGGCCCTTTAATTGTTTTGCTGTAGTATATAGGCATTAATGTGTGTAGATAGTTGACGGAAGTTTAAAGAAAATATTTCCAGCCTTTTTCGGAAAAGATCGCAAAAAACTGAAAAAACAATCCTGTTAACTAGCACTTCCGGTTGATGTAGTTTTTCTTGCCACACATACGCACTTACACATACAGGCCATTCGCTAAAACATATACATTTTTTTGTTTGTTGGTATTCAGGTGACCTCAAATCATGCACTACCAGTGAACATTTAATACGATCGCAATACTGCCTCTTAACAGGAAATAAGAATCGGACGGGTATTTATAAAGAATAAATCCATCATAAAAATAGATAATATATCCATATCGATGACATATATATATTTAAAATTAATAATGAAATTTATTTAAAAAATACCGTTCACACCAAGTAATACACAGTATTACCAACTTACATTTCAAGTGTAAAAGAGGACCGGAAGTGACTGTCCAAAAGTTTCCTGTCTCTTGTCATTAACTAAAACATATATATATATTTATATAACACTTATAAAATAGACCAACTGCTTTTCTTTCTAGCAGCCAATCCAACCTTACCATTGTTATAAATTTATTCTTCCGGAAATTAATTCTTTTCACTCAATAGAAGAGGTCAAAAGGTGAATTAATGCGTCAGTTACTATAAAACGTGTAGAGGAAGATAATAACAAAAGAATAATGATAATAAAAAAAAAAAAGAAAAAAAAAGGGGGGGGTTATAAATAAAATGAAGTGGGGGAGGGGGTAACATAATAATTCCATATACATGTTTATTGATTCAATTGATATTTACCATCCAGAATATCTGGATATCTACTTTTCTATCATTGAGCTTCCTTATCACAGATTTAACTTTAATCCTAGTTTTAATTTAATGTTAAGAGACGTCTCTGTCTTTAGAAGTAGTGTATTCATTTCAGATTTTCAGAATTTGAGTTTGCACAGAAATTTATGATTTGAGGATTCTTAGAGTACGAAGAAATCCTGCGGTTGTATATGTTTATGGCAATGAGGATTTCAACCGGTTGTTAAAATGTCCAAGACTGACCATTATATTAAAATTTATTATATTATATTAAAATTGTATTCACTGATATTAATATAATTTTAATATTGAATTTAATGTTTTATTCTAATGTTACTAGAATAAAATTATACAGAAATGAGAAAGTCAACAATCAACTGGTGTACTGTGTGAAACATTTAAGTTGAAGTCAACTCTCTATATGAACTTGAAAAAACCAAAACCGGTCGGGAACAACAGAAATGTGCATGCTCTGATGGATAAAATACCACAAAATAATAAATTTCAAATATGAAATGGAGGCACTGAAAAATACATATTCATCATACAATTTTATGCAATTAAATAAAGAGAGACATGTTAAAAACAATGAAAATAAATCTTAAAAAAAAAAAAAACATTATTATCGACAAATGTGTAAAATAAATGACGGAATACAATCTATTGTAAGGTATTCGGAAATTAGTAACAGATAAGGTTTATCACAATTATCGACTTGCCGCCATTTATAAAAATATAAGGGAAGCCATTGTGATGTATTTGTGTTCTGCATTAAACGAATTTGTCTCCTTTCATATAAGAGAAATGGCTACTTTCTAAGTTTTAGCAGAAATTGATTATAAAAATCTAATGTAAAAGAAAATCATTCATATTCCTATTTCTGTAATTATTACAACTGTAACAAACTTGGAATTTTTACTATATGATTAGTTTTAACAAGATATTATACATATATGAAAACAAGAATTAGTTGGCTTCTCGACCGATTCAAGGTAAAAAACAAAAACCAAAAAAGAAATTTTGTAATTGTTTTTTAATAATTAACAAGTTCGACGTTTCGACAAACTTTGTTTCCTTCTTCAGGAACAATACAAAATTAAAGAGAAAAAATTATAACATAAAACACAAACAAAAAACAAAATACATAGGTGCGATTTCAGCAGGACTGCTAAGTCCGTAATGAAACATACACCCTTTCATTACAGACTTAGCAGTCCTACTGTAATCGCACCTATGTATTTTGTTTGTATTTTATGTTATAATTTTTTCTCTTTAATTTTGTACTGTTCCTGAAGAAGGAAACAAAGTTTGTCGAAACGTCGAACTTGTTAATTATTAAAAAACAATTACAAAATTTCTTTTTTGGTTTTTGTTTTTTACCTTGAATCGGTCGAGAAGCTAACTAATTCTTGTTTTCATATTACAACTAACGGCAACAAAGAAAATCTTCTGATAATGATATTATACATACGAAATGTGTTCAAAAAGTAACGGGAATTTTGAAATTTCGCGGATTATATTTGTCCGATTGGTACGATTTTTTCGTTGTTGTGTTGGTAAACATGTGTTAAAATGTATCTATACATTTTGAGCTATATTGGATGTTTAGTCTGTTGTCAGCTGTTAAAAGGATAATACGTGTTTTGTTACAGTCGGCGATTTTTCCTTTGTATAAATCATGGATCAGAGAATTTGCATTAAATTTTGCTATAAAAATGGAATAAAGTGCAACAAAGTTTTAGAAATGTTAAATATTGCTTTTGGTGAATCTGCTATGTGTAAAACCAGGATTTACGAATGGTATAAGTGTTTTCAACATGGCCATGAAGACGTTGAAGATGCAGAGCGTATGGCTCGCCCTAGCACATCAACAACCGATGAAAACGTGGAAAAAGTGAAAGAAATGATTATGAACGATCGCCGAATCACAATTAGAGAAGTTGCTGAAGATGTTGGCATATCAACTGGCTCATGCCATGCAATTTTTTCATCTGTTTTGAGTATTTAACGTGTTGCAGCAAAATTTGTTACAAAAGTGTTGGATTTCGAACAAAAATAGCGGCGAATAGAATTCGCTCAGGAATCGCTAAATCAAGTCAAACAACGATGCAGAACTATTGAAGCGTGTCTTAACAGGTGATGAAACTTGGGTTTATGGTTATGATATCGAAACTAAGGCTCAATCGTCCCAGTGGAGGCATTCTGGATCGCCAAGACCGAAAAAAGCTCGGTAAGTTCGGTCAAATGTGAAGATTATGGTCACTGTGTTCTTCGATTTTAATGGCAAAGTGCATCATGAGTTCTTGCCACAAGGTCAAACGATCAATAAGCAATACTACTTGCAAGTTCAACGCTGTTTGCGCGAAGCAGTCCGAAGAAAACGCCCGGATTTGTGGCAAAACAATTCATAGCTTTTGCAACACGATAAAGCACCTGCTCACACATCGTTGCTTGTTCGTGAATTTTTGGCAAAAAAATAACACTGTAATGATGCCCCAGCCTCCATATTCGCCAATATGACTTTTTCTGTCCCCAAAAATAAAGAGAACCTTGAAGGGCCGTCACTTTTCAAGCAAAGATGAGATTAAAAGTGCATCGCTGAAAGAGCTCAAAGCTATCCCAAAGATCAAGTTCCAGAAGTGTTTTGGGGATTGGAAGAAGCGCTGGCATAATTATATAATAATCTAAACTAATTATTAAGAACTATTTTGAAGGGGATGATAACATTGATGTAGACGAATAAATAAAATTCTTTCCAAAAAAAAAGGAAATTTCCGTTATTTTTTGAATACACCTGGTAAACATAGTATTAGGGACGTCATACTAAATTATGTTGGTTATTAGAACATACCAGGTATCCAATATGATTAGTGCCGGCAGTCCTTCCATCAAGCCCCAAAAAATATTTTGTTATAAATTAAAGTCTCAGCAACTAAAAACTCAACTAAAAAATGAATTAAATAAAAGTGAGAGGTAGCATTTCAAGTTTTAAAGAAAATAATTGGAGACATTTTCAAGAAAATCCCGAAAAAACTCAGTCAGAAAATTGTTGTAAGAACATCGCGCCACCATCTTCCGGTTAAGCGATTTACTTCATAATTTTCTAAATGATTTAAAACTTATTTTAGCAATGCATTTAATATACTTTTAATATTTACGAAATGGCAATTTAGAAGAAGCAGCTTAACGTTGTCCCTTCTCCGCCCCCACAACCCCCCCCCCCCCCCCGAAACAACGAAATTCAAATTCCTCCCTGTTACAGGATAAAGAATGTAAAAAAAAAAAAAAAAAAAAAATTACTATTTGTAAAAAATCAAAAATTAAAACGAACTAAAATAATATTTTTGCAACAAACCTACAAAGGTAACACACAGGTAACTCTCTAAAAACCCCAACAATGAGTCAACAAAATTATGCTAGCCAAATGTTATTAATATTTTTTCTCACAAAAAAAGAAAAAAAAAAAAATAAGGGAAAAAAGTGAAATAATGATAAATGTGTAGAAACAAAACGTTTAACGGAATGTTTAGAAATATTTACGTACTTTTATGAATATGTTACTTGAAGAAGTTTAAAAATATAGTTAAATATAGATTTTCGCTATCTTACAAACCTTTAATCTTTTTAATAATTTTTACTTTCTCTCACTCCTAGTAAGAGGAAGTATTGTAATCGTGTCAAATTTTCGATATCTAGTTTTCACCGGAAATATCCGTTTTGAGGTCCCCTGAGTCCAAAAAAGTGGTTTTTAGCAAAATGGTCTGTGTGTGTGTATGTATGTGAAACAGCATAGCTCAAAAACGAAAAATCGTAGAAAATTCAAACTTGATATTACGTTTAGGTATCACCATGGGATCGACACTACGTTATCTGTCAAAATCCCTCAACCGGAAGTACCCCTTTACAAGTTGGGATTTTTTACCTTTTTTTGCGATTTTCTCAAAAATGGCTCCGACGATTATTCTTTAAACTTCAAACATCAACCACACATACAATGAGCTACAACTTTTATTTGAAATTTCGAGAAAATGCATTGAAGGGCACTTTTGGGGGAGGGGTGGGGGTAGGTTTCCATCTAAAGTGTTATTTCAGTTTATTAGACAATTCTGCCATCTAAATAATGTTAATTAGAATTAAATATGTTGTTGAAATTCCGAGTTTGAAAAAAATCGGATAACCGGAAGTGCGTTTACTTTAACCACTTTACTAAATGATTTATTCACTTTTTCGCAATTTTCTCGAAAATGACTCCGACGATTTTTTTGAAACTTCGTATATAAACTAAACATGCAAAGATCTACAACTTTTATCTAAAACATTTCTCTGGGAAATTTCTTTTAAGAGCACTATTAGGGGAGGGGTGGGGTTAGATTTTTTTTATAACTTTTGGTAATTTTTACTTATTTGAGAGACCATCAAAGATACGTTGTAAGGTAGATAAGATAGGGGGCTGCTGCAGTGGTGCTGCAAGGCATCAGAGATTGGTCTGCTTTACACTGCAGTTATCGACAGGTTTCTGGCCTTTGTCCATCGTCAGGATATCTTCATAAACAGCACGAATTCATAGATGATCAGGAATATTCATAGAATTAGTGAAGGCATTATGCCAGTAATGTAATAAACATTCTAACAGTGGGCAAAAGTCCACGTCAAATGAATGGCAAAATTTACGGTCATTTCTTTTATAAGTTACGTGTAAGGGATCCAGGACATGTAGGATATGTAGGGCAATGAGAATGCAGTGGACGAATTGACCTGAGAAGCTTACAACTTGCAATTTATAGTGGTTTATTTTCCGATTTGGTCTAGGCACACCAATTATGGGTTTGACCAATAAAAAATGATCGTTGTAGGGTTTCCATAGCGAAGAATGAGACGCCACGGCTCCATGTCCTCTGTTGCTGCGAGATTCCCGCGACAAAGACGTCTCTCAAGTTACAAGCTCATTATACAAGTTTACACCACACATAAAAAAAAAAAAAATATTTAATATTAAGAGTACTGGATTTAGGATGCGAAGGTCCCAGATTCTAGTCCTAGGAGCATCTACAGTTCACTGCCCAGTGATGGGCAGTGTTGTCTGGCGGAAGCCGCCAGAGCACTGTGAAGGTTCCGCGGCGCCAATGACCTCAGATGTTGACAAGCCAAAAAAAAAAAAAAAATTATAAAATAATATCGAAAATACTTCAATAATTATCAGAAGATATTGCAAAGTGGTATAAGTGGTGAACTTTAGTACAGTTTTTCAAGAGACATAATTCTGATTAGTGGTTACGCAAATTAAACATCAAGTAGCTGTGGTTATTATAATTAACTGTGATATAAAGCCACTTAAGATGATTAATATAATATTATGTGTTAAGGATCAAATATGTTAAATTACAAATCTATTTAAATGATTCAAGAATTCTATAAATAGCACTGGATTTTACAGCTGTCTGGCAGGATTTTTACTTTCTCTTACACTTGTCCTAGAGTTCGAGCTTAGAGATTTTTCGAAATAGGGCCGGTAAAACATGTTTTCAGGTCGCCGAGTCCCAACAGAAATGTTTATTAAGTGATGGGTTTTTTTGGTATGCGAACAAAATATATCAAAACAAAACTAGCATTAATATCTCCGTGTTTAGTAGATACCACCATGGAGAATCGTATCAAACGAAACTCGGATCGCATTTTGGAACTCTGTACCAAGGTTTCAGTCAAAACTTCATCAAGCGCAAATGAGATTTTGCAGAATGTTTTTTCACTTTTTTTTTTTTTTGCAAACCTCTCTAAAACAGTTTTAAATATTTTGTTTAACTTTGTATACAATTTATATACATACACATAGGTATAGTTTTATCACTTTATTTGTAAGATACTTTCCTATGAATTGCAATTTCGAAATACTGTACTTATAAAATAGAGAATTAAATATGTTTAAATCAGGTGTGTCTTATTGCAATATACGTATATAGTTTAATCTTTTTATTTATTTATACGGGTATAACCTAAGCTGGAAACCATTACATGTAACAGCAAATAATATACGTATGTGCTTATGAAATATCGTATAAAAGTCGTAATTCCAGTAAAGAGACTAGCTTCAAACTCGGAATTTTTACCACGCATTAAATACTTATTAATTTCATATAAACGATAGAATACATGTTGTGGTGGTTGGTTCTGCAGAGCTGGAAAGCATCAGAGACATTTTCCGTGGTAGCCTGCTTCATTTTGTGGTCATCGACCGGTTTCGGGCGTTCCCCATCTTCAGGATGCGTTTGTCAGACAGTGATAACACAGACTTGCACAGAGCAAATTCAGTTTATACACTGAACTTATACATAACTGTATAAACTGAAGTCTGTGTTATCACTCTGTCTGATAAACGCATCCTGAAGATGGGCGAACGCCCGAAACCGGTCGATGACGACAAAATGAAGCAGGCTACCACGGAAAATATCTCTGATAGAACATATATATCATATTGTAACGTTTTTCCCTCTAAAGTAGCTACTGCAACTAGTTCTAAGTGGGTTCGTTTAGATGAAATACTCTTAAACTTCAATAAGAAAAACACCAATTTATTGTTTTACACAATAAATTATAAATACAACACTTAATTATAATTAATTCACAGTTTAAACCATAAAAGTTCATTTTGTTCACTTTTTATATACTTTTCACAAACTTACACTTAGTTTGTAACAAGAAACTTTGCAAAACTCTCTGTTGCCCCACTATTTGTACCGGTGGAGAAGGGTCTAGAACTTTTTCGATTCTTCTAGAAAGAGCTAGAGCGCGCTGCCAGGCGCTTCCTAGCGGTCACTAGGAGAACTTGAGGTATCTGCTTTCTCTCCTAGATGGCACCAGTGACTGCGTTACAATATATTGAAGTAGCTCTTTAGAGGAAATCCTAACTTCACTAATCTTCCAGAACAATCCTTCAATGAATTTTCTTAGAAAAATGTTTCAAATAAAGGTTGTAGCTATGGTTAGTTGATATACCAAGTTTAAGAAAATCTTTGCGGGGGGCCGCTTTTGAAAAAAATCGCAAAAAAATAAATACTAAAAAAAAAATCTATTCAAGTTAACCGGTATTCAGTTTGCTGCAATTTTCCGTTTTTTATTTATAGTTAAACCATATCAGAGGCTTTTTCAGATTCAGGGGGCCGCCTTCCAAAAAAATTGGTGAAAACCTAATTTAGACAATTTTACCACGATCTCAATAATACTTACTCTTAAAAAAAAAAAGAAAAGAAAAAGAAAAAGTAATACACAGTATTAGTAGAAAATCATTTAACCGGAAGTGACTTATTAAAAAAAAAAAATAGAATTTTTTCCAATTTTCACGATTCTCTTGAAAACAGCTGCGTAGATTTCGTTTTCTTAAACCTCAGCATTCACACTCTCGTAATTAAATCTTTTTTTTTTTTTTTTTTTTTTATTAAAACATTTATCCGGAAAAATTTAATGGGTGTTGTGGACGTACTGAGACGTTTTGGATTCGCTCTACATTCCTCATCACTAGATGTGCGGATGCGTCTACATCGAAGTATTTAACAGAACTAACCATCTAATTAATGTTCTAACTTTTAAAAAAAATTATGTTAAACAGAACTTTAGTGAGGACGGCAATAAGAGGAAATAATATCAGCGTTGCCCTCGAGGTTTTTTTTTCTTGATTAATTTAAATATAAAATATTTTATTTAAAATTCAATTATTAAATTACATCAAAATGCTTTGGTATTTTACTAAGCATTGAATTTTTACCACATTAAAAATACTCCACAATAATGGTAATTTTTTTATTTATTTTATTACTCTTCTTTTTTTTTTTTAAATTTAATTGATTTATCTATAAAGGAAACTTAATTAATAACAATAAAAGCCAATAGGGTGTGCTTTTGTCCAATATTATTTTCTTTTTTTTTCTTCATCTTCCCCTTGTTCTTTAAAGGTAATCCTTTTGTCCCATGATCCTGTCTGTGCGTTTGTCAGTAATAACAATGTTGGAACAAGGTCGATGTGATGTATTAAGAAGGTTATTCAACTAGAAATATTGTCCATACTATTTCAATTCATATGTACTATATATTTATTTATATTTCATAAAGTTAAGTCATTAGAATATGGGGCGACTAGTTAGCATCCTCATTGCTTAAATTCAAATATTAATGATGGTAAATTAAAGTAGGAACAGTGCAAAAAAAAAAATACAAGTCTGATATGAATCAATCACACAAACTATATCTATTACAGTTATATTACAATTTTCACAGTTTTATAAATGAAAAATATTTTTAAAAAATCAGTATTTTTTACTAAGCTTTTAGTTCCTACAACTTCCAACAGATGGTGGAAGTGTATATACTTTGCACTGATGAAACATTATGGAGATAAGCCTAACACTCTTCAAACACTTCTAACTCACGCTCGTCCAGAATCCTCTAAAATCAATCTTTTTCTAAAAACAGTTAAATAATATTACAATTGTAATGGTTGTTGGAGGAGATGTTGGTTGTAGATGTTGATAGATAAATAACACCTCAATATCGGTATAAGATATATAATTGATATATATGTATATGACTGACTGCCAAGGACTGTATACTTTACACTACAAGAACTGAACAGACAGGCTGACCTGGCTAAACGATATGTACAATTCAAGTGCAAGACTGTGAACAGAATCCATCTTTTTGACTCTGTCTCTCGTATATATATCCAACTGGCATCTCCTCTCCTCTCTCTCGAGAGGGGCTCTTTCTCTCTGATGCGTGGTGGGGGTTCACTCGCTAGTGTGGATGAGTGGTGGGGGTTCACTACCCCTACATCATCCCCCCTCCTGAAGTAATTTTTCGTTTGTGAAAAATTAGCGTTGGTAGCTTGGCTGAAATAATAAAGCTTTTAATTCTGTCCGTGGAATTGATATAATGTGTATTCTCTTCACAGTTTTTTTGAGTCCTATCGAATTATGCCTGTATTAGTTTCTTACCCTATGTAATGGTTGTAGGAGGAGATGTTGGTTGTAGATGTTGATAGATAAATAACACCTTAATATCGGTATAAGATATATATAATTGATATATATGTATATGACTGACTGCCAAGGACTGTATACTTAACACTACAAGAACAGAACAGACTGACTGACGTGGCTAAACGATGTGTACAATTCAAGTGTGAGACTGTGAACAGAATATCTTTTTTTGACTCTGTCTCTCGTATATATATCCAACTGGCCTCTCCTCTCCTCTCTTTCGAGAGGGGCTCTTTCTCTCTGATGCGTGGTGGGGGTTCACTCGCTAGTGTGGATGAGTGGTGGGGGTTCACTACCCCTACACAATTATCCCACTAAAATCAATGGTTAAAGTTCTATATTTACTCACTAGGAAATTACAAACTATTTTCTCTCACTAGTGTGTAAAAGTAACATTATTCAACTCTAATTAGCCCGACAAGATAAAAACAAATTCCAGATATACCGGATTTTAGGAGATACCAAATGGAACAGGTTATACAGAGAGAGAGAGAAAGTATTTGAGTTGAATTAAAAATACATTTTCAGTATTTGCATCTTTTCACTTTTTTTTTTTATATTTCATATAATTTAGGAACGAATTTAATATGGTTGCAGAAAAAAATCTAATAATAAACTCTAGATTAAAGTTCTCTGTCCTCGCTAGCGCACGTGTGGGCAAACCTGAAACTCGAGTGTGTAAAAGTGGTCCTTTTCTCTCTTTTCAAATAAATAACTATTTAATTCAGATAGAAGTTCTGTTCTAAAAAAAAAAAAAATCTTCAAAGTCCGCTTTCTGTAATATTCGCAAAAATTGGAAACCCATTTTATATTCAAAGTTTCTTTTTATTTCAATAAATATTAAAATTGTCTGGGATTTTTTATCAGTTATAATATTCTTATTTTTCATGTTCCTAACCGGTTCAGAAACGATATTCTCTTCTATCGTCAGCGAAAGACTAATAATTCGTATAGAGACTTTTACTTCAGTTTAATGTTTCTGTCAGGTACCACCCCTGTAGATTGGAGGTTATAAGGTTATAATAGTAGGTGTGTATGTGTTTAATAAACAAAATGGAATGATTAAAAATTATAATTGGAAATTAGATAGTGTTATATATAATAGAAAATATATTTTGAAGAATACACGCTTGTTATACACCACTAGATTAATTTCTAAATAATTTATAATCATTCCATTTTATTATAAAACCATACACACATAGTATTATAACCTCATAACCCCCCGCATACAATCTATAAGAGTAGGTGCGTGACAGAAACATTAAGTTGAAGACAACCCTCTACATGAATTGACAGACTTCTGACGATGGAATAAAAATCGGAAACCATTAAGGAACAATACAAGCTACGATGGTTAAAATCCCAGATGTTCACAAATCCCATCATTGCGTACCCATCCACATATTCAATAGTTAATTGTCCTCGAATTATATAATAATTAATAAATCCATACGGTATTTCAAAATAGCATTTTAAGAGGAAAATCGAGGTCACACCTTCCTCCACAAAACCCCAAACAAAAATCAATGCTCTCCCAGTATAATGTCTCAAATACAAGTGACATTTTTAAATGTGTAATTAACAAAGAAAATCGTTGGTAATATCGTTGAAATAATAGCTCACTATTAGCCCTGGCCGAACTCCTAATAAGCAACTTAGTCTACCAACAATCCATAAAGCTCATCCAAAGGGTTGTATGCTGTAAAGCTGCACATACCTAGAAACTTGATAGCCACATATTCAAAGACACACCAACTGCAAAGTTTGGGACCAATGAAGGAGAGACAGGAGAGCTGGCTAATCTGGCCAAAGTATCCACGTCCTTTATTGCCCCCAAAGTTGCCATACAAAAACTAGAACAATTTACTTGGAGGAACTCCAGAACATTCTAGTACTAATTTGGAACGGAAGATACAAGATTTAATACCTTCAGATCACCGGACTATCCGAACGGGTAGGTTTTGAAAGCTGCGTACCAGCATAAAGCCTCCATCTGGAAAAGATTGGTCCATTTCGAAGTCTTCTGTCTCGAAATAGATCTCAGCTCCAGGACCTAGAATTTATCAGGCTTTATACCAGACGGACCCCTATCTTTGGTATATAAATCATTAAATAAAATGAATGAATTAAATCCAAAGACGACAGTAGAGATATAAATTTGAATATAACAAGGAAGTATTGTTAGATACATTAATGCATAGATTTTTGTTCTAAAAATAAACTTCTTTGATGAAAATAATAAATTGATTATACAAAGTTTATTTTTTTTTTTTGTAAGGTGAAATTGATAACATAATAAATAGTTATTAGAACGTAAAAGAAAAAAAAAGAAATGGAGTATCTTCAGAATGTGAAGGTCATAAACACAGGCTTGTCTTGCTGGATGAACAAGAAGTAGTAAGATAGTGTCATGATGTTGGGAGGAGGTAAGCTTAACAAGAAAACAATACCTTACTCACAAAAAAATATACTATTAATAAAAATAAAAAAAAATAAAGTTTTTAGTTAACAATAGAATGATTTGGAGTGGGGTTGAACGAAAGAATGGTATCTAGAGAGTAGAGGTAGGGATGGATGAGGGACGAATCAAAGGGAGGGATCGGAAATAATGTGATTATAAAAAGGGGCATGAATGCTCTATCTAGCTAGAGCGTTGAAACTTCTTTTCAGTTTGGTCCAGTAAATACTTTGTATTATTGTATAATGTAGACTGGGCCTTTTGTCACATTTAACACAACCAATTATTATATTTATTTATGACTTTATTTACTACAAGTTAATACTGCTATAAAAATTTAACTAAGCCATACTCTTTTCAACATGAATTCACGCTCGTTCAAATGGCGGTTTGAAAAATAATTTAAAAATTTCTGCATTAATATTTATTATTCTTTCATTCAGTTTATTTTATGAAAATTCTTATATTATTGATTTAATTTTTTTATTTTTTTTTTTATCGTGTTACGTTTCATTTTTCTGTGAGACACATTTATAGTCTTTCTTAACTACGACTGCAACCGGTTCACAAATTAACGTATCTTTTATAAGAATTAACGTTTCTCAGTTCTGAACACCAAGCCCCAATCTTAAATTTGCAATATCAATTTCCTGGTAGGTAAAAAAGTTGGAAGACATGGATATCATATGAGCCTCTCTGTGGCGGCCCCCATTCTTCATGTTCTCAGATTTTGTCTCTAAGCCTAACATTAACTTGAGCAGTTTGGCCCATTCTTTAAGTGGGAAAATTTTCAGTAAGCGACCCCCATTTTGTATCCAGACAGCGATGCCTCACTGTAAATTTTTTGTTTTTTTTCATATTTAACAAAACAATAACAATAATTAGTTTTTATATATTTGTAACCTAATAGCAATGAACACAGCAAGGTCCAAAGAATCAATAATCATCCCAAAAAAATATTCAAACATGGAAAATGATTTAACTAAAATGTAAACACAATACGAAAACTTGAAAACGTCTTGTTCTTCTTTGGAGATCTTTATTGTCAAAGATAGTCTTATAACAGCTTCCAGAGATCATCCTCTTATTGAAGACAGAGATCATCCTCGACTACTACAAGGAAAATGTGTGCAAAGATAAATACTGTAGAAATGGATTTTATTGGAGATGGTGTTTGAAAAAAAAAAACGAGAAGCGATAGCTTAAGATGGAAATGGACGTTAAGGAGACTATGGAGGAGAGATTAGTAAAAAGAAAACTGAAATGGTATAAACACCTCAGAAGGATGTCATCAGAAAGTTGGCCGAGAGGGTGGGTGAGATGGTGGAATCCGGAGAGAAATAGAAAACGCGCAAGACCAGCCCGAAGATGGGAAAAGGACTGCGAGAAGGTGTCTGGTGGGAGAGAGATCTCTGGAAGGACAATTTGACGGCAACCCAGTAGATGAGAAACGCCGGGAAAGTAAGTAAGTAAGTAAGTAAGTAAGTAAGTAAGATCATCCTGGACAGAAAACTTCAGTTTCAGGGGGACTTTTAGTGTTACAGAAAAGGATCCTGGTGATGTTTACATGAGCTGCATCCGAAGGTTATATGATCTCAGAAGTATGCCACAGTTTTTTGGAATCTTGAAATTATGGCTATACACATTTTTTGTGCTTTAAAGATGGTTTCTCTTGGAAGTAAGGCGGCAGTACTTAAAGCACTTTGATGAATAAAGAGACTGGTTTCTCGCTTGGTATGGGTCAGCCTAGCCATGCTAATAAGACCAGCTAGGTTGTCATAATTTCTAGTTACTAGTTTTTGTGTCTAGATAAATGCTCTTGTCAAACAACCCTGAGCCATAATGGCGTTTAAAAATAAATCCGAGCCAAATTTTTTTTAAAAATTTACCGAGCTTTTTGTCCTATATGACGTAACCTATTATTATAATACGTTTTTTTAAACAGTCTTATTTATCTTATAGAATGACAGGTAGATCATTCATAATTTTGGGAAATTTGAGAGATTATGTAAGAAATCAGAACTGAGATAATTTCCCAATCGTTTCCCTTAGAATTTTTTGAATATTCTCCCGATTAGGGGAAACTAGTGTGAAATATCTTTACAAATGACCGCCATGAGTTAATTATTAAATATTCACACAAAAAAGGGGGGGGGGAACAAACTAAATGAACCAACATTTCAAACAACTATGACCATGATAGAACTATTAGAAGGACAAACAAAACAAAGAAATAATCATTAAGGTCCTCTTCAAAATACTGATGAGGAAACATTTGATGACATTATCATAGAATATTATCAAATAAAGAGAACTATAAATTATATACCCCCATATGTTGAACAATGACAGTTACAAGATTAAAATAAAAATAAAACACATAATAACTATGGTACGTTAACAACAGATTTATATTAATTTACTGTTAAGTATGCTATGAACATTTTGTATTATATATAACTTTGTATATTTATTAACTTTGTAACTCTATATATTTTTAAAATGTAATAGGCCTTGCTATAATTATAAATAATATAAAATATTATTATATTGTTTTTTGGGATATTTAATAATCAAAATTTAAAAACAAATAAATTAAAGTCGGTAAATTAGGATAAGATGAACCTGATAATGCGATGAAGGAAGCGTACGAAATGGCACATGCAAAGATATAATAGACAATTATGAACAATCACTTGGAACAGAATTCTATCAATTTGGAATCAATACTAAGGCTTCTACAATACCTACTTCAATATTATGTAGGTGGTAGCATACATTGTACTGAAATGTTTCAGTGGAAAGCGTAATGTTACAGTGTAATTTAATGAAATTCGTCGAAAACTGAAAAAACTGTTGAGTAAAAGCGCACTTCCGGTTTACTAATTTTCTTGAAACTTGGAATTTTGGCCATCTATTTATTTCTAACTAATTATGTTTGGATGATAGAATTGTATAATAAACTAGGATAGCACTTTGATGAAAATCTGACCCCACCTCTCCCCTAAAAGTGCCCTTAAAAGAACTTTCCCAGAGAAATTTTTTAAATAAAAGTTGTA
Organism: Triatoma infestans; assembly: GCA_011037195.1. Taxonomy (NCBI): domain Eukaryota; kingdom Metazoa; phylum Arthropoda; class Insecta; order Hemiptera; family Reduviidae; genus Triatoma; species Triatoma infestans. The sequence goes on along the minus strand of JAAEAF010002657.1, from coordinate 9,626 downwards.
GATCTTTGCATGTTTAGTTTATATACGAAGTTTCAAAAAAATCATCGGAGCCATTTTTGAGAAAATTGCGAAAAAGTGAATAAATCATTCATTAAAGTGGTAAAGTAAACGCACTTCCGGTTATCCGATTTTTTTTTGAAACTCGCAATTTCAACAACATATTTATTTCTAATTAACATTATTTAGATGACAGAATTGTCTAATAAAGTGAAATAGCACTTTAGATGGAAACCTACCCCACCCCTCCCCCAAAAGTGCCCATCAATGCATTTTCCCGGAGAAATGTTTCTAATAAAAGTTGTAGCTCTTTGTATGTGTGGTTGATGTTTAAAGTTTAAAGAAAATCGTCGTAGCCATTTTTGAGAAAATCGCAAAAAAGTAAAAAATCCAATTAGTAAGTGGTACTTCCGGTTGAGGAATTTTGACAAAAATGTATTGTCAGATCACATCGTGATTACCAAAACGGAATATTAAGTTTTGAACTTCATGCAATTTTTCATTTGAGCTGCTGCTTCCAATACTACAATACATACACACACATGCACGCACACACAGAAACCATTTGCTAAAAACCACTTTTTTGGACTCAGGGAACCTCAAAACGGATATTTCCGGTGAAAACTCGATATCGAAAATTTGACACGATTACAATACTTCCTCTTACTAGGAGTAAGAGAAAGTAAAAATCGTTAGAGCCGTTTTCGTGAAAATCATGCAAAACTGGAACAACATTCCAGTTAAGTCGCCTTTTCCTGTTGATGGATTCAATCGAAACCTTGGTGGCGATCAGATTAAACAGTATATCAAGTTTGAGCTTTGCTGCTTGCTGATTTTTTTTTGTTTTTTGACATAAGTTTCCTTATAAAATATTCACACAGGCACACTCATAGAGGCTATTAATTACAATGATTTTTTTTTAATATTTAGGGGATCTCAAAACATGACAATTTCAGGTTTCAAAACTGAACTTCGGTCAATTTGACACGATCAGACATGAGTTTCAGTATCCCCCCCCTTACAACAGAAAGAGAATGTAAACAGGTTCAGTGTGTATGGGATCTAGGATTGACAGTGTCTTCAAAGATAACCTAGTAGTGTATCAGTGCGAGCACACTACCTTAGTAGTAGGGGGAGAGAGTTTCTCCAAATTATCTAAGGGCCAGTTTTCCAATGGCCTCAAAGCAGTTCAGGTTAGAAATATCAGACAAATTTTCCCTGATAGCCCTGCTTCTTTTTGTGGTCATCGGGCGTTCGCCCCATCTTCTGTGTTTAATCTGATCGTCACCAAGGTTTCGATTGAATCCATCAACAGGAAAGTGAAACTTTACTGAATGTTAAGTTCCAGTTTTTCATGATTTTTCACGAAAAAAGGCACTATGATTTTCTTGTGTGAATTTGCTCCGTGCAAGTCTGTATATTATCACAGACTGTGAGACAAACGCATCCTGAAAAGCTGGGCGAACGCCCTAAACCGGTCGATGACCACAAGAAAAGAAGATCCAGGCTATCACGGAAAATATCTCTGATGCTTTCCAGCTCTGGGGAACCAACCACAACATGTTAGAAGTATTCTGCACTGGACCTATTGATTCCCAGAGCTTTCTTCACTTCCCGCCACAGTAAAAAGGGGAATAAGAAACGAAACAAATAGTATGATTATTATATTTAAAACCTCCTACCCAAAGTCGAAAAATAAAGGGACATCCACAGCCACAAGAGAAGATGTGAGATGGAATTGTGACATGTAATAATTTTTTCCTCTTAGAAGTTTATAATGTCCTCGCCGCAGTACAAGGGAATCCTAGTGCAAAATGTGTGGGATCCATCGAAGAGAAGAAATATTAAAATATAGAAAATACAGGGCAATGTACTCGGTCTACATTACGTTTAATTAAACCATCCGCTAGTCGTATCTTACAACATTCTGGACGGGAGGGGCAGGCCTATTCGCAGATCTGGAAAAATTGTGCCCATCACAGAGAAGAATGGATAAATTTGTGCGTACGCAATGCATCACATTATTAGCCATTATTTACACAAATTCAAAAAGAAAGAAAACACAATAGATTTTATGTGTAATATAATTTATAAATTCGCTTCAAATTTAGGCCAGTATATTACATAATCGAGTCATTATTAGATTAAACAAAGTTGAAGCTACTATCAGCTAGTTGCAAAAAAAAATATGTCTTCATAAACGTCTTCATAAAAAATTGGCGTGAAACACTCAAATGACTTTTTGTTACAGCAATGGATACAATTTAATACACAAACTTTCTATAAAATTGCAAACGTTTATTTGGCTATAACAGTAGGGATATACAAGTATATAACTGAGAAAGAACTTTGTGGTAGCGCTAAAAACATTTTTTTCGTATTCAAATAACTCTAAAACTCAATTCCAAACATACAAGATCGTATTACTTCCTGTTTACAAACAGTAAGAGTAAATAATTAAAAAAAAAAAAAAAAAAAAAATATTTCTACCTCCTCATCATGAAGACAACAGCAGTGATGACAGATTACCGTGATGACACAAATTAACACTGATCACTCATCACAAAAAAAAAGAAAACAGATAACAAATCAAAATATATGTAAATTCATTTATCTTTTTTGCAAAAAAAAAAAATTCAAATCCTTCATAAAAAAATAAATAAATAATACCGAAATAATAACAGTGAACTTATTTAAAATAAAAAACAAACAAATAAAATGTTTTCAAAAGAATATCCGAAATGATGCGCAAGCGTACAACTCTCCAATCCCCTCTCCAATCTATTTGTTTTATATATATATATATCAAAGAAAAAGGGTACAATGTTTTGAGGTCATAGGTCGAAGTCACATTTGGTTTGTTAAACACTTCTATAAATTAACATATCATTTACAATGAGAAACAGTAGTTATGGCTTTTGTCGCACATAACTTTTTTAACACATTGTTTTACAAACATCAATAATATCCGATTAAATATTTTACCTAATAATAAATAATTTTTACATTCTCTTATTGTGTTATGGATCGGGTCAAATTTATATTATCGTGTTTCCACCGGAAATATATCCGAGTATTATCACGTGGAATATATTAGCAAATTTGGCGTCTTTGCTTCCCAATATTCTTTATTCTGTTAAAATGAGATTATCTCTAGGTTTCCTATTTTCTAAAGTGCTGGACATAGCCTACAAATGTTGCGCAACGCATTTCATTTTCCTGCTGACATAGCGGACATATTGGGAAGTCGACAAGTAATCTTGTCCACTGATAGTCCTAAAAAGTGCCACCGTTTCTTGTCGAGTCAAATGTGGAAAGATATTACCTTCTTCCTGTAACCTAAGTGTTTCCCATATTTGACTTTGCTTATGTCAGCTTTAATAAACTGCAGAAATAATAGAGATCCCCGTTCCCGTGGAAGAAGATGGCCAACACCCGGGGCAAGGGAAATGCGCAATAACAACTCCCTAATGGAACCCGAACCCTTCTCTGTGATAAGTGACTATTCTTCCAAAGAACAGTTCAGAAATCAGAGCACTACAGTGGGGAAACCTTTCCTCAGTGCTGTGACTGGCTATGACAGGTCTAACGCAAACATAAATTTGTGCAGAAATAGGCTCCGTCTAAGAAATCGTTTTGGTTCTTCACCGAACATTGTAGGCTCAGAAGAGATGGAGAAGTTTCTATAATACACCTCCTGAGGAAGCATGCGCTGTCTCATCCCTTCTCTTTTTGCTTTCATTGTCCCCTTGATCGGTTCGTATTCTATTGGAAGTTCGTATGGGACTGGGTTAATCTGGTTGTTCTTTATTTGCATCTTCTCCAGTTTGTTCGCTTCCTTATTAATGCGGATTACCATTGTACATGATTGGTTCTTCCGCTTTCCCTTATTCTAGTACAATAGCTCAAAACACTTATGCAAAATTGCTGATGTGTGGAAGGGTCTTCAAGTAACATTTTTGAAATTAGATAAAACTTTCAACTAATTCATGAATTTTTATAAATTTTTTAATTAAATTGAAAATTTACCTAAAGGATGATTTAAATAAATTAATTTTTAATTTCAATTAAATTAATGATTTAATTAAAATTAGAAAGGTTTTATTTGTTTGTTTTTTTTTAAAAAAAAACTATCTAGAGTGCTAATTATCAATTATTTTTTATTGATTTTAGATTTTGTTTTTTATTGCCTTAACTCGCTATAATCAATGAAAGTGGAGTGCGAGCGTTAAGGTCGCCTGTACCTCCTATTCTTGCCGAGCTGAGACAATTCAACCTCAGTACCCCTTCTAAGTCTATTTCTGACAGAAATTTCAAGATCTTGGAAGGTTCTAAGAAGGATATCTCCTCCTATAATACCCGGTTATACTAGGATTACGTCCTCTTTTCAAGGTAAAAAAAATCTGGTGTGAAACACTCACACAACTTTCTCTTACTAATGTAAAAGCGCACTTCCGGTTTACTTATATTCTTCACACCCGAAATTTTGGCCAACTATTTATTTCTAATTAATTTCATTTGGATGATAGAGTTGTATAAATCAAGTATGATACCATTTTGAGGAAGCTGTAACCCTACCCCTCTCCTAAAAGTGCCCTTAAATGAATTTTCCCAGAGAAATGTTTTAGATAAAAGTTGCAGATCTTTGAATGTTTAGTTTAAATATGTAGTTTCATAAAAATCGTCGGGGCCATTTTTGAGAAAATCGCGAAAAAGTGAAAAAATCATATTTAGTAAAGTGTTAAAACAAAAGCACTTCCGGTTTTCCGATTTTTCTCAAACTCGGAATTTCAACAACATATTTAATTCTAATTAACATTATTTAAATGACCGAATTGTGTAATAACCTGAAATAGCACTTTAGAGGGTAACCTAACCCCACCCCTCCCCCAGAAGGGCCCTTAAATCAATTTTCCCAGAGAAATATTTCAAATAAAAGTTGTAGCTCCTTGTATATGTAGTTGATGTATGAAGTTTAAAGAAAATTCTTGGAGCCATTTTTGAGAAAAACGCAAAAAAGTAAAAAGTCAACTAGTAAAGTGGTACTTCCGGTTGAGGAATTTTGACAGATAACCGCACAGTCAGATCGCATGGTGATACCTAAACGGAATATTAAGTTTCAGTTTTCTACGGTTTTTTTTTTTATTTTTGAGCTATGCTATTCACATACACACACACACACACACACAGACCATTTGCTAAAAACCACTTTTTGGACTCAGGGGACCTTAAAAACGGATATTTCCGGTGAAACTCGATATGGAAAATTTGTCACGATTACAATACTTCCTCTTACTAGGAGTAAGAGAAAGTAAAAAAAAAAGTGTCCGGGCAGATTTTATAAACGATTAAAAAATGTCCTCTGTTTTGCCTCCACGGAAAAAAAAATGCAGGATTTGAAACAAGGAAGTCTGGTCATGTTTCACCAAATCATGAACATGCTTTATCGCTACTATAGCCACAGCTGCATTGGCACTGATATCGATTAATCGATCTTTGTCTTATTAAATTTATTATTTCTTTTTTTTTTGAGTTGGCAAAACTAACAGGAAGTTAACGCTACATGACTGGGAACTCTCTATTTCCGCTGTTTAAGTTCTTTTTAGTCATTTGCTTCTATACTGCTGTTCTTAGAGGTTGATGTTACGTTCTTTTAGAAAATGGTTTGACTTTTGCATCAGATTAAACCTTATATTAAGTGATTTCATGATAGTTTCATACAGCTTAAGTGTATTTAATATAATATTAAAAGTATGTTTCATATAAAAAAAAAAAAAAACAAGTAAAATGCATTACTTTTATCGATAGGAAAATGTCCCCATTTTTTATGATGAACCTACGATAATCCTAGATAATACCCAACCTTGTAAACCTTTCCTGGATTATAGCGCATGCTTCATCAGGAGGTGGATTATAGAGACTTCTTCCATTTCTTCTGAGCCTAAAAAGTTAGGTGAGGAACCAAAACGATTTCTTAAACGGTGGCTATTTCTGCACAAATTTATGTTCGCGTTAGAGCTACCTTAGCCAGTCACAACCCTGAGGAAAGGTTTCCTAGAGTAGTGCTCTCACTTCTGAGCTGTTCTTTGAAAGAATAGCCACTTATCTTAGAGAAGGGTTCGGATCCCATTAGGAGGTTGTTGCTGTGCATTTCCTTGCCAGCGTGTTGACCATCGCTACGCTAACATTCCCTGGCACGGAACGGAGAAAAAAGAAAACAGATGAGGTGTTTTCGAGTAAACGGAATGGAATGAATAAGAGTATTCTGACATATCTCCTCTATGACCTAGAATCCCCCCCTATGATATTCCCAAAACAATATTTATTATTATTATTATCAAACGGGTGCCCAAAGGCGCGGGACCTAAGCCTATGTGGCTCTTATCCCCCCGATAACTCCCGAGACCCCTTAATTAATCTCCCCCGGTAACTTGCCGGTTAATCTGCAATAAACCAAGATATCCCTAAACTCCAACTCGCCTAGGCAATCCTGCGAGAGTGGTGTCCTCCCAATTATACGAAACCTAGTTCCAGCGAAACGGGGACACTGACATAAGTAGTGATACACCGTTTCCCTAACTCCGTCATCACAATTCTGACAAATGGAACTCGGCGTCCTCCCTATGTTGAACAAGTGACTGGACACCCAAGTGTGTCCAGTCACTATCCCTACCAAGGTCCTCAAACCCGTCCTACTAAGAGACAGGAGATACTCGAACTTCCCTGCTTGCTTGCCTTTATGAATCTTTTAGCTTGGAGGCACCCCTGCGTATCCCCCCAGCGTTTCTCCAAAGCTCTCGTCTCCCAAAGTCTAATCTGTTTGTCGCGAAACGTCTTTGTAACGGCCAGGACTGGTTCAGGACCACAAAATGGTAATGATGATCCCTCCCTGGCCAGCCGATCCGCCCTCTCATTGCCCTCTATTCCCGCATGTCCGGGTATCCAATAGAGATGCACCTTACCCCTCCGAGCCAAAGCGTTAAGCCTTCTCCTACATTCTCCCACTAATTTCGAACTCCACCAAGGCTTACTCAAAGCCCAAAACAATATTTAGTTAGAACTTCACGCTATTTTTATCATATTTTAGGTTCTGCGGTCAACACCCCCCTGAAATTTAAGACTTGAATATTTCCTTTTTAGTAGGGTTCTTATTGCTATACAATATCTGAAATGAACGCATACAGAAAAAAAATCAAGTATAAAAAGCACTTACTTATACAAGTTTCTCTTACTACAATTATCATAAAATTTATTTATCTTCAATGTTATATTAATGGCAGAATGTAAACTTAATTAAACGATTTATTTTTAGAGAAAAGCAAAACCTCCATTCCAAAAAAATCCCCCCTTAAATAAAGTTTCTTGGAAAAATAGACTTAAACAAAAGTGATACACAGTTAGTAGGTATACTAACATTGAAATGTTTGAGTTTTGTAAATTGGGCTTTAGTGTTTGTCTTTAAACCAGTATGACGTTTTGGTTTTGGCATACGCGGACAATCTAGCGGTTTTGGCTGACTCCCCATCAGATGTCAGAAATAAACTCCGGGCTCTAGAAGAATATTGCACATTAAATGGTTTGCGGGTTAATGCGAAAAAGACAAAAATTTTGAAGGTTTGTAAAAGCTCTGGCCGCCGCGCAAGGAGAAAATTCTGGTACGAGGGGCAGGAAATCGAATGCGTGAATCAATATGTTTATCCTTGGTGTCCCACTCGCGAGCTCCTCCTTATTCGCGCAGGCATCGAATTACATGACAAACAAAACAAACATGGCCGTAAATTCTACATTATCACTCCTGTGCAAATGTAAAATGCCATCATGGGAAGCTCAAACTAGAATATATGAATCCTTTGTGAGAAGTGTGCTCATGTTCTGCGTCTCGGTGTGGGGTCTGCGCTATATTCAAAACTTAAATAGAGTCCAGCATCCTACTTTAAAAGGCTGTTAGGGGTTGTCCGCTCGACACCGGCTTTTGCTGTTAGGCTGGAAACAGGGAATTATTCGATGGAGAGAGATGTGCTGAAGGCAGTTCTGCTGCGGTTGAGACATCGGGAAAACATGGAGAACTCAAGACTGCCCAAAATATGTTTCAGAAAGCTATTAGAAATTCACAACCGTGTGGGCAGTGAAACAATTGGGTATCTCAGGCCGCGGAGCTCTTTAATATCACTGGTTGCTCTCAACTCATAGACCAGAATTGTTTGGAGTCACTCACAAAGAGTAAAATTTTGTCAGTTGTTAAGGTGGCAGAATCTTATTTAAGAAGAAAAGGCCTGGAACTTCTCTCGCAGTCTGGTTTCAGTCAGTTTTATAGTGGCGGCATGTTGAATGAGGGCCCTCAACCATATTTTTTATTACAAGATGTTTCATTCAGGGTAATACGTTTATTCGCTCAAACAAGGCTGGCTATTATGCTTATAAATACGACTCTTGCAACCAGCGGTAGCAGAATACAATAAATAAATAAATATATATATATATATATATATATATACACGAGGTATGTAAATTAAGTAATGAGACTGATTTTCTAGTGTTCGATCTGGCATCACTGGAGACGCGGCGCATGCATGGTAGGGCATGTAAACATCTGATACACGTCTAGTGAAAATTTGAAAATGCTAAAGTTGTTGCACTGTCCGTAGGGACTTTTTTTGTAGCAAAGTTTTTTCAGTGCGTTTTAAAAATGAGTGACATCAATTACGAGCAATGTTGTGCTATCAGGTTTTGCTTCAGACTTAGGCACAGTGCAACGGAAACATTTGAAAAACTGTGCCAGGCCTATGGAGACAATGTTTTGTCGAGAGCACAGGTTTTTAGGTGGTTTAAGTCGTTTGCAGAAGGAAGGGAATCAATTGAAGACGAGCCTCGCAGCGGAAGGCCTTCATCTTCAAGAACCGACGAAAATGTTGGCAGAATCCGCGATCTCGTGCGTTCAGATGGTCGTTTGACAGTCCGAATGATCGGCGAAGAGTTGAATTTGACTCACACAACCGTTCATCAAATTTTGACTAATGAATTGGGGATGAGAAAAATTTGTGCAAAAATGGTTCCGAAAAATCTTTCACAAGAGCAAAAAAACATCAGAAAGGAAAGGAGCCTTGACTTTTTGGGAGCAATTGAAAACGATCCCAATTTTTTGGAACGTGTTATTACAGGAGACGAGTCTTGGGTGTTTGAGTATGACCCAGAAACTAAGCGAGGGAGCATGCAGTGGCACACTTCAACCTCTCCAAGGACAAAAAAAGCAAGAATGAGCAAGTCAAAAATCAAATGCATGCTGATTTGCTTTTTTGATAGCCAAGGAATCGTTTACAAAGAATTTGTGCCTCAATGCCAACTGGTAAACCAACATTTTTACCGAGAAGTTCTTGAGAGACTTCGAAAAAGAGTCATGCGTGTGAGACCAAACATCAAAAATAAGTGGGTGTTGCATCACGACAATGCTCCGTGTCACACCGCGATTTCTATTAATGAGTATTTGGCCAGTAATAACATTCCTGTGGCTCCTCAGCCTCCTTATTCACCCGACTTGAGTCCATGTGACTTTTTTTTTGTTCCCCAAATTGAAAAATCACCTCAAGGGACGTCATTTTGGAACATTGGAGAATATTCAACAGCCGTAACCG
>JAAEAF010002656.1:0-77077 GCA_011037195.1 Triatoma infestans | reverse complement strand
AAGAGTCCAATTTTTAGACAGATAATTTTGTAATAAAAAGAATAATATTGCAGTCGGTTTATCTTCATAACATGTTTAATATTCGTCTTCTTCTGCTTGTCCTTCTTGTACAATTGTATCATTGCTCCCACTCATTGTTCTGATATTTTTATATCGAAATTAAGTAAGAAATTATTCTCTTTTATTTTATTTTAATTTTTCTTATATTCATTCTTTATGTTTACTTCGATACTGAAAATTGATGACATCAACCTCCGGCTGACGGATGGATAGTTATCCAAGCCGTACCTACTTTGTTTATTAGGAAGTTGTATATTTGATAGTTTTTGCAATTTTTGAATAAAATATATTATTATTTATTTATTTCTTTTTTTTAATTTAAGGAGCGTCATTGGCGCTCGGAGCCTTCTCAGTGCACTGCCGTCTCCGGAGTGTTCTCTCGTTACAGACAACAGTGACCATCACCCGGACAGTGAACTGTAGAGGCTTCTAAGAAGAAAAAGTCTAAGGATAGCACAGCTGGACTCGAATCCGGATCCTCCGCGTGGAAGTCCAGTGCGCTAACCACTTAGCTATTCCCTTCCCTTCATTTTTATTATTTTTTTTAAGGTGTCTTGCAGCAAGGGAAACACCAGGATCATTATAAGTGAACACTTGTATTAGTAATACTTGGCCATCATCATCAGTGGTCCACTGGCCGCGGCTCGTCCTTCCCCTACAGCAAAATCTCCCTGATGATCCTACAGGAATGGATCCTTACAGCTTACTGCATTAAAGCCGGCGCCTTACTATTGATCTCAAGTTTGAGTAGTCCACCCTGGATAGCACGCGATATTAGATCAACTGCAGAGATGACAATCGGCAACAGACTGAACGCCTGTCCAAATAAGAAGCAACCTCAGCTGCCAGCGGCCTGTACTTAATAAGTTTCTCATTGAAGGCCCGCACAACATTAGCTGAGTCCATCACTGTGATATCTATTATGTATATACCTTACCCTCACTCTTATTGTGCCACACAATATCAGGTCGGATGCCCTCTACTGTGTGATCCGTGAGCTCACGCGATCCCAATAGATTGTGTGCCCGGAGCTCTCTATTAGCCATACTATTGTGCCTCTTAAGGTACTTCGTCTGTGCCAACATTGGATGAGCAGAAAGAAGGTGGTGGATCGTCTCTGGTGCAGAGTGGCATAATCTGCCTTGATATCCAGGTCATTGACATCTACTATAATGCAGCGCGTAAATACCTGGTAGCCACTACCTGATCCTGAATGGCAATGAGGGTCCCCTCAGTATCTGGGTAAAGTTGCCCATGGGTGAGCCACATCACTGATTCCTCTTTGTCTATGGCGTCACCAACCAGCGCTACGGGGTATTGCCCATGTAAGATCTTTGCACGCCATGCTGCGGCCATGTCGAAAGAGTCCTGAACCTCCTGCACCCACGACGATGCCCTGTGTAAATTTGTCAAGTTATTACACATTATTATTATTATTGTTATTAGTATCATGTTATTATTATAATTATACAATCCGGCGTATTTTTATTTCAAACTTTTTTCGGGAAAAAATATATTAGCATGATTCTCGAGGGACGGAAGGTGAAATGTCATGTTCCCCCTTCTAGTGTGCCCTACAGACCACAATGTTTTGTGGAAGTTAAAGGTGAGTGCAAAATATTTACTAAAAAAGTCGCGTCATGTAAGAGAAAGTCGGGTGAGTATTTTATACGAGATTTTTGTTTTTTTTTTAAATAGTTTCCCAAGAAAGTCTACGTTATCTAGTAGAAAGTACTGTTTTTTTTTTTTTTTTTACAAGACCCGAAACTATTTATGATTTCAAAATGAAATTAAATTGCAAATTTATAATTATGGAACAATCTTGCTAAATTTCATTATTGTAACTTTAGCCTTGATGGTTTTTCATTTTCTCTCACTCCTAGTAAGAGGATGTATTGTAATCGTGTCAAATTTTCGATATCGAGTTTTCACCGGAAATATCCGTTTTGAGGTCCCCTGAGTTCAAAAAAGTGTTTTTAGCAAATGGTCTGTTTTTTGTTTTTAAATTTCAGTTGATAATTTCGTTTATTACTTTTAAGTACGAGTAAAATGGTAGAAACTAACAAGATAAATGATCTTAGTATACATACATAAATAATGCTAGAAAATTAACAAAAGTAAAGAAAGAAGTAAAGAATCTAAAAAATAATAAAGATTGAACAAAAGAATAATATAAAACAATACAAATCGAGCAAAGAACACAAAATTACAAAATAAAATTGAATAAAATACATATTATTGTTATTTACAGGTCATTAATATTAATATTTTTAATAAAATCCATAAATCCAACCAGCGCTGACAATATTGGCTGCTGACTAATTGTTTTTTCTCGATCATCCATCGTCCACCTGAGAATTAGTAGAGTGAGTATTAGTAGAGAGACCACCTTCTTTCCTCTGTGTATTTGTGATTTTAATTACATCTAGTTCCCTTCTTAATACCTTTTGATTCTCGGTCACATGTAACATTTCCGCATGATAATAAAGGAATATGAGTCCACATGATAATAAAGGAATACAATCGCATGAGCTGGCTGCCTCACTATTATTGCCTATTTTCTTTTTCAGATCTTTCACTACCTTAATTGAGGAAGTAATAATCATCATCATGTTTCTAACAAAATTTTCAGTGAAAACACTTACGTCTACTTTGTCACAATTACAACAAAGCCAATACAGTTGCTTACACTGCTGTAGTGCCTTCTTTTCACTTTGTTTTATTTCCATACATTATAGGTGAATCATTATACCACATTTACCACCACATGAAACATATTTTCACTAATATCACCTTTTTTACAAACAGAACATTTGAAACCATCACTCCCAAACAGCGCCATAACCTCCCTGAGGGATTAGGGTCCCTCATTAGTACTTAACCTCCTATGGGTCTAGTATGAGAAACTCCACTTGGAGGGATTGGTGGGAGCGTTCAAAACTTGGGATTTTAGTAATTCATTTTCATGGTATCTATTTAGACAGTAAAATCGTAATGAAGTACCGCGGGGTTAAAAAAAATACGGTTGCCACATTTTTAGAAAAAATCGCGCTAAATTAGGAAAAAAAAAAACGAAGTAAAATTTAATATAAATAAATTCCTCTTTAAGCAGCTAGTGAGAGTAAAAATTAAATTCTCTTTGTCAATAAATTTACCGGAAGTGGTCGTTCGGAAATTCGAAGAAATTTCAGTTACATGTTGGCATATAATCCAGTGTAGTCTCTGCGCTTCTAATTCCAGATGTTGTTCAATACATCTCGATAAAGTTCTAAACAAATTGTCTGATAAACAGATTTTTTTTGTAGGGGCAACCATCCCTTAAAAAAAGCATAGAAAAAAGTAAAAAAAAAAATGTAAAAAAACTAAAATAATATCTAAAAATATTTCTTAACCAATCACAAATTATCATTAAACCACCACTTCCACATTCATTGAGAAGACAAACACATATCTCTTTCTTATCTAAATATTGTAAACTATTCTATAATTCTAGAATACGATGAAAAAAAGCCACTCCAGATTATTTCACTATAATAGGATTGATCCGATTTTAGAATGTAGTAGTAGTAGTAACATTTAGGTGAATTGTGGGCCAGGTACTTGAACGTGGGCAGCTTTAGGAAATAACCTGACTTTTGTCAGATTATGGTTGCAATGCTCAACTTTATGATGGGTATTTAAAGATGATATCTCTATCAGACTATCGCGTATAGATTTTTCTTTCATTCTTTTGTAAAAGACTTACATCAAGATTTGAAAATAAATACGATTTTACACCTTACACGATGTAATCAGTTTATTTATATATATATCTATATTATAATTCAAAGGTATATAAATAAAAAAAAAAATAGAATGCATATAAATTAAAAAAAAACTTAAATTCTTTAATTAAATTCTCAACTCTTAAAGGATAAAAATTAGAGAACCATATCGGCTTAAACATTTTTTTTTTTATAAATAAATTTCGTATGTGTTCATTTCTATACTAAAACTGTATTAAAATATGATTGCTAATCCTTTACAAATATGGTGGCCGCCACACACTTGAATTATATGCGTGTGACTTTGGCGATAAATTATAGTTTTGAAATAAAAAAAAGCTTGTCAGGATTACAATGAAGTTTGAAATGATGTCTTTCTAACTGAAACAAAAAAAAAATCTGATGTGAAACACTCACACAACTTTCTCTTACTCCAGTTCTCAAAATTATAATTGACAAATTTTATAGTTTGTGTACCAAATTTAATGAAATTCGTCGAAAACTGTTCAGTAAAAGCGCACTTCCGTTTTATTAATTTCCTGGAAACTCGGGATTTTGGCCCTCTATTTATTTCTATCATCCAATTATACTTTATATACTACGATCGCACTTTAGAGAAAAAACATACCCTCCTACCCTAAAAGTGCCCTTAAAAGTATTTTCCCAGAGAAATGTTACAAATAAAAGTTGTAGATCACTCTATGTGTAGTTTATATACGAAGTTCCAAGAAAATCGTTGGACCCATTTTGAGAAAATTGCAAAATAGTGAAAAAATTATTTGGTAAAGTGGTAAAGTAAACGCACTTCCGGTCATCCGATTTCTTTCAAACTCGGAATTTCAACAACATATTTAATTCTAATTAACAATATTTAGATGACAAAATTGTTTAATAAACTGAAATAGCACTTTAAATAAAAACCTAACTGTAGCCCTTCCCCAAAAGTGCCCTTAAATTAATTATCCCGGAGAAATGTTTCAAATAAAAGTTGTAGCTCTTTGTATGTGTAGTTGATATAACAAGTTTGAAGAAAATTGTCGGAGCCGTTTTTGAGTACATCGCAACAACGTAAAAAAAAAACTAGTAAAGTAGTACTTCCGGTAGAGGGATTTTAATAGATAACGTACTGTCAGATCCCTTGGTGATACCTAAACGCAATATCAAATTTGAACTTTTTACGCTTTCTCGTTTATGAGCTACACACAAATACACAAGTTCAAACCAACTGAACTTGGAGGAAGCGTACACAGAAGTTCCAATATCTTATATAAAAAAATTATTAAAAGAAGAGAGCGTAAAAAAATGGCAGTTTAGCTGTAGCAGGTCTGAGACTGGACCCCTGACCAGAGAATTTTTCCCTGATAAAACACACCGACTTCAATCACCACTAAGAATTACTTACACTTTGACTCGGGTTAACAGGACACGGTCACATTAGAGACTAACTACACCGTTTCAAAATAAAAGGCTGTGATCTTAGGAGATTTTAATATTAATATTTTAGTTAGTAATAAGTTAGTCTTAGATTTCAAAAATATTTGCTACAGTTATGGTTTTTTTATTATTATTAGTGAATGTACTAGGTTAAATTCGTGTCTAGATAATATTGTTACAAATGTTAGTTCAGATCAGTGTCAAGTTGGTGTAAAGAATTATCATGTAAGTGATCATCTCGGCCAATGGATTAAAGTTTACTATGAACCTGAAGTAACAGAAAAAAAAGTAAACATTACCTGTGTAAAATCAATGAAAGAGGAGTATCTTCTATTATTTAATTACTTACTCCATCATGAGAACTGGGAATCCTTACTACCATCTGGTGATATAGAAGAGGTTTTCCAAGCATTTATTTCTACTCTACTTAGTTATTTTAATTACTGTTTTCCGGAAGCACCAGTGTTAAAGGAAAAATCCAAGATAGCATGGTATTCAAAAGACTTAAAGCTTCAGAAAGAAATATTGGACTTAATGTATGATGTAGTAAGAACTAATGGAAACAAAGTTATAACAGACTATTATAAAAATTTCAAAAAAACTTACAGAAAAAGTGTGCAAAAAGCAAAAAGAATTGATAAGGGTAAGTTCTTTATAAATTGAGAAAATAAGAATAAAGCTGCTTGGAAGATTATTAATGGAAATAAGAAAATGAATAATAATACTACAATACAAGCAGAGGAGTTTAATAATCATTTTCTGAAGGTTTCGGGAACTACCTCTTAAATAAAGGGTAATTCATGTAGCAGTGTTGCATACCATCGGAAATTATATTCTAGTGAATTTAAAATGAGTGAAGTAAGTGAGGAGAATGTGCTCAAAGTGGTAAAAGAAATGAAGGGTAAGAAAAGTACTGATCACTTTGGTTTTTCCAATTATTTTATTAAAAAAACAATACACTCTTATATAACAATCTTGACGAATTTAATAAATCGCTGAATCAAAGGAGGTAGCTTCCCTAAAATTCTAAAAATTTCTAAAGTTATACCTTGTTTAAAAAGGGAAACAGTGATGATGTACATAACTATCGACCAATACCATTGGTTTCGGTTTTATCGAAAATAATAGAGAAAATAATAGCGAAGCAACTGTTGAAATAGCTGGAAGATAATAACATAATTAGCAAGTCTCAATTTGGGTATAGAGAAAATTACAACGCTGTTGATGCCATAGTTAAACTTGTGGAAGAAATAGTAGAGGGCATTGAGAACAAGGAAACATGTGTAATTACCTTTTGTGATCTGAGTAAGGCGTTTGATATGGTGTCTCATGAGTTACTGCTTCTGAAATTGAAATACTACGGTATTAAGGGAATCAGTTGGAATTTCTTTAAAGAATATTTAATGGGCAGAACTCAGTATGTTTATTATAATAACCAGTATTCTGAGCGAGGTAAAATTAAACGAGGTGTCCCGCAAGGCTCTGTTCTAGGGCCTTTGCTTTTCTTATTATACATTAATAGTGTTGAGACGCTATTTCCAGGAAAATGCATATTGTACGCTGATGACACAACACTAGTTGCCAAAGGGAAGAATACTGAAGAGGCTGTGAAAGAAGCAGATAGAAATGTATCTTGTCTTAAAAAATGGTTAAGTAATAATATGTTATTGCTAAATCAAGAGAAGACTAAGAATAAAATTTTTATCCTGAATAAGGATTTAGAGAAGGGTACAGTACCATTTCTTGGTATATTACTAGACGGCACTCTATCTTGGAATGAACATGTACAGCAACTGAGCAGTCAGCTATCTCAGATAACTTTCCTTATGAGGAAGCTGAGAGAAGAAGTTCCACCAGAAGTAATGAGACTAGCCTATTTCGGATTGTTTCACTCCAGGATGGTTTATGGTGTTGAGCTGTGGGGGGTTTCAGCTAACGCCTCGAGTATTTTCAAATTACAGAAAAGAGCAGTAAAAATTATGATGTTCAAAAGAACTCGAGATAGCTGTAGGCCATTATTTCCGGCATTAAACATCCTGACATTACCATCACTGTATATCTACAAGCTCGCTCTGCAACAAAAAAAAAATCCAAATAAGGATACGAGAGGCAACAGACACTGTTATAACATACGCAACAATATCGATATAAACTTACCTTCAAAAAGACTGACAAAATCTGCAGTGGTTCCAAGTATTATGTCCGCGAAGATATACAATAAAATTCCAAATGAATTAAGGCAGTTGGATTATCTCCAATTTAAAAAAATGATGAACCACTTCTTGATAAAGAAATGTTTTTATAACATAAAAGAGTTTATGGAACAGAACTGGACGATAGAAGATTTTAAAATAAACTGAATTATAAGTAAAGTATACCAGCGAATTTTGTTGTTATTGGTGTAAAGTTCATTGTCAGTGATCAGAGCCATATATGTTTGTAAGTGAATAAGTTTTTTTGACGAGTCTATTATATTGTAACTGACATATACAGGCAAATAAAATATATCATATCATAGGAGTAGGTACTATAAGTCTGTATTGTCTGGGATCGTGACCCCATCCATATTCAGTCTAATCTTATCTTGCGACACTTGGTGCTCTGTTCAATTTTTTCCCATTTGATTCTTTTAAAGGCATTATTTGCTCCCACAAACTTTGTTCCATTATCCTTGTAGATAGTTTCAACTCTTCCCCTTCTGGCAACAGTTCTTCGGAATGACAGTTGACAACTGATGAGAGTAACTCGAGATGGATGATACGATATACTGAGCATGTGAATAGCACTATCCAGTCATATCATACCCGGGCACCTGAAACGGCTCTTGAAGCACAAATTCTCATGAATTCATAGGGGTTATCCTTAGTCTTCTGCATATTTCACAGTTGTTGATTATCTCCTCCACTGTGTTCCTACCTCTAATGGCCCAATAATTTTTCCTATTAATTTTCTAAATGCCAATCACAAAAAAATCTGTTAACCAAAACAGCGAATTTTCAGAATGGATTTTTCTGTTTTTTTCCAAAGACGAAAATGATATCAAAGATTTTGCTTAAACTGCTGCCATTTTATTATGCTGTAGAGATCCACCAGAAGATTAAGGAATATCTGTCAATGGAGAGTTACAGAAAGAGAAAGGAATATTATGTTTCATGTTAGATTCTTTTTATGATCTAGTACCACATTCTTCTGATCTTATTATATTTAATAATGAAAACATTCATAGCTAATGAGTAAATAATCAATTTAACAAAAAAAAAAAAAAATTCTGTATAAATACAAAATGCATGATAAACCACTTGTTTGTCCTTCGAGCTCTTGGAGACAGTAGCTCTTCAGATACTGTCACTTCGTCGTCTCCAATATCACTCACACAATTACAAACTCCAACTTGTCACGCAATAATTTCTTGTTTTTGCGTGACTTCACAACAAAATTACTAACTTTAAAAATAATACTTTTATCACTGTAATTAAATTATTTATTTTTTTAAATTAATGCTCGAACAATTTTTTTTTTAAATCATAGAAATTAACAAGATTCTGTTCTCCTAAAATGAGAACCTTATCATTATATATTCCTTGATTAAATATAAAACGTTGCTAAAAACCACTTGTACACAACATAAAACGTAGTATTTATTTTTTAAAAATTATAATTTGCTTAATTTACTTATAAAAAATATATTTAATTATTAATAATTAAAAAATTATATACTTGTACTTTTATTAACGAAAAAAAAATTATTCTTACAGTACTTGGATTTTAGGACTCCAGATTTAGCTCAAATAGAATATTGTTTGGCCCACCTCCGTCTTCCTTCACTGATCCTTGCAACGGCAGTTTAAACTTAAGTCTTTCATAGATTCCCCCCAAAAAAGACCTCTTAAGTCAATTGTCCCAGCAAAATATTTCAATTACAAGGAGTAATATGCATTTAAGTATATTGGTGTAAGTTCGCAAAATTAAAAGAAAATCGTTAGAATTATTTTCCAAAAAAACGAAATTCATGAAAAACTGAAACAAAAAAACTTTCAATAAAATCGCATTTCCGGTTGATGTATTTTGGCAGAAACCATCGAATTAGTCACGATCCTCATACCTAGCGGGAATTTCAACTTTGAGTTCCCTGCGATTTTTTTTTTTTTCGAGATATTTTTGGAGGTAAAACATACTTTGGTGCCCGATTTCAAAACTTGTATTTCCGGCAAAATCTCCATTTTGAAAATTTGATGTACTCGCAATACTCTCACTTAAATACATAAAGTAATATTAAATATTAAATTTAATAACAGAAAGTAAAAAAAAAAACAAAAAAACGAAAGATTTAACGAATATATCTGGTTGATATTAAATCTATAATTATTCCCAATAGACCATTAATGTAATATTATATGTTATTATATTTATAATCCGTTTTTTATGAAACCTATAATTTTGTATTTACAGTTACAGTTTGTGAGAAACAGATTAGCGCTAGTGGTAGCGCGCTGGACTAGCAACGCGGTGGTGCAGGATTCGAGTCCAGCAGGCCTGCCCTTAGATTTTTCTCTTCCTGGAAGTCTTTACAACTCATTGTACGGATCCTGGCAGTGCATTGAGAAGACATCGGATATTTAAAAAAAAAAGAAAAAAGTTTGTTACGAGCATCAGGTGATAAAAATTTATAGTGAGTCTTGCAATAAGACTTTTTATGTTAACAAATTCTCTTTAACTAGGATTGTGTACCAATGCGCTCAATTCTTATATTATATTACATATGAATAGAACGTACAATATCTAAAAATCTGAATCATCGGACGACTTTCTCTTATCGGAAATCTCACAGTACTGAATGGCAAATTCTTTTAAAAGTCAGAATTTTTACTAATCTTTTCATCACCAGGTGGTGGAACTGTCCATTTCAGTGGGCATTATAGAGAGGTTAGGAAAAAAAATTCGTCTGAAAAGTGTATTTTAAATGAAAAGCTATATTATTTTACGAGTATGACCAGAATCTGTACCAAGTGCGAGGAAAATTTGAAGATTTGAGAAAAACGCGAAATGCTTAACAACACTTAATTTCTGATTAACTGATTTTCATCGAGCACAATTTTTCCATACGATTTGTAGTGGCAGGATGGGTGGTCAATGTAAAAAGGATGGGTGGCCAAGGTACCGGTGCCTATTTTGTCTACATTTTTTTTGTAACCTGGCACAGTGTTTAAAAGATAAACCATAAATATTTTATAATGGATAAATCGTTAGTTTTATAAAGATATATTAACAAAATGTAAATTCGTCTCATTATAAGATTTCATCACATTAATAGCTCTATTATTTAAAAAAACAAAAAAGATAAAAACTATTAAAAGAAAATTGGTTAATTCAAAGTTGCTTTAAATGCTAACACATAATTAAGTGAGTCGATTAATTGCCATTGTATTGCATTTCATTTCTTTCTAACATAATTAATTTCGTTAAAAAACAAAAATTATAGATGATTGTGTGGATATGTGTGTGTGTGTGTGTGGGTGTGTGTGCTTGTGTGAAGGGCTTACGATAGTTCCTATGTTAAAACTGTCGAATAGCCTAATGGGCACTGTTTGTACTTGTATGTTCAAGTTTTTTTCTCTGTCTTCCATAATTAAGAGTTCTTCTTTGGAGTTTCCAAAAAAAAGAAACCAAACTTTATTTTTAAAGTCAGTTATTTTGAGTTTTTTGGTTTAAATATAAGGTTCTCCTAATTCACTTTAAGTTCCAACTTTTTTCTCTCTCTCTCTCTCTACCTATTTATTGTTTATTAACTAAAACCATTCATTAACACTTAATTTTAAAAAATGGAGAAATAACAGTTGGCATTTAAGGACTTTTTTTTTAGAAAAATTCAATTATTAATTTTCTAAAGCAAATATATACATACCGCGCAAGAAATTATTAATTTAATGTTTTTGATTGTATGCGCATAATTAAATTTCATAATAAGGACTATTTAGAATTCACTCAAAAATCTAGAGAAAATAATTAAAGAAAACCATTGAAGGTGGTACTTAAATTTTAAACTAAAATTTAAAAACAAATTTAAACAGAATGGAAAGGGGCAGACTTGCAAGAATAACCTACAAAGCCCAGACGCAAGGACATAGACCAATGGGAAGACACAGAAAGAAATGGGAGGCCGGTCTGTTATTAATATAAACTTAAGGCTTAAGAGAAGGAAAATATTCCGCATATTCATAGATTGTAAGCGTGCGTTTGATTCCGTTAGTCACTCGAAATTATGGATGAAACTATATCAGATGGGAGTCAGTGCTAAATTAGTTCTCATAATCAAAAATATCTATGTATCCGCCTCAATAAGAATTTCTGATGGCCTAAAAGTTTCTAAAGATATTAAGGTAACAAGGGGTGTATTGCAAGGAGAAGTTTTGAGTCCCTTACTATTCTCATTATATATATCAAATATATTGGACTTTTTTCATAAAAGAAAAGCTAAGGGAATTAATATATGCAATAGTGAAGACGTATTAATGTTGATGTATGCTGACGACATCGTGCTGTTGGCATCTTCATGGAGGGATGCGCAATTCAAATTGAACTTGCTCAGGAATTATTCTAAAGAGAATGACTTAATGGTAAATTAAAAAAAAACAGTAACAATACCATTTCATAAAGGGGGCAGGAATGGTAAAATTAAAATTTTTTATTATGATGATAAAATCATTGAAACAACAATAAGTTTATTTATTTGGGCGTCCCATTTTCGACATCAGGACGTTTTTCATCTGGGTAATTATTTTCTTACGAAATGTTCTGCTGCCAACTCCTCTGTGTTAAATTTGTAAAATCCTGCAAATCAGATTCTTGGAGTTCAAAAGTTTCATTGTTTGACGCTATCTCGCAAACTAATCTACTTTATATGGCCGAATTTGGGGTTCGCAATGTTTAACTCAGGTTGAACGAGGTCAAATTAATTTTTTTAACTTATTATTGAATTTACCTCTTCATACTCCAAATGCTTACATAAGGCTAGAGTTATGCAGGTCTCACATCCAACTTAAAATTTTTTTAAAAATGTTAGGATGGTGGATTAGTTTGCTAGGTATGTCCAATGATAAACTCCCCAAAATATGTTTTAATAGGCTCCTACAGTTAATTGATAATCAAAATATTCCTTTGAACTGGGTCTCCGAGTTGAGGTACTATTTGACGATAATAGGAGAGGAAAGTTTGTACCAGTGTAGAAATGTTGATATTATTAATAATAGGTATAAAGATTTGTTAATTTCTTTTGAAAATAATTTAATCAGTAAGGATATCGACTCTGTTTGCAATGGTACATACAACTTGTATTACCGTAATATTTGTACATTTGGAATAAAGCAAGAATATTTGTATTTTAATGTGAATATAAAAAAAATAAGACTGGTGGCCCAATTACGTTTGGCATATAAAAAGAAGACATCATTATATATTGAAGGCAGAAAGTATGTGTTCTCGGACCATGCACCTTGTCCAGTTTGTTTCAGGGGGAGATGGACACGGTAGCACATTTCTTATTTTCCTGCCCAATGTTTATTAGCCAAAGAAGTAAATATCTGAGGAACTATCTTGCTTTGGTTAATACATTAGAGGATTTTTTGCATATTAATGATGTCAGAATAAATAATATTTATTTATTTTTTATAAGTAGCTTAAAAGTAAGAACGTTATTAATTTAAGTAGCGTCGATTAATAAGCCTATTTTCTTTATTTTTGTAGTTGACACTTTTGTTTTCTTTGTATTATAAACGTATTATAATGTACCCACTCCTTATTGTACGAAATGTTTATCATTTTAAACATTAAAAGATGATGTTGAAAAGGACGGCGTCAAAAAGGCCTTTACTTCCCAAGGGATCGACTGGAGTCGAAGAAAAGAGCTGATTAGCGACCGTAGTATTTGTCCAGCTCGTGCAAAGGAGCTCTTACACCGCATTAGCGATGGACAAGAGAAAGACTGTGAGAGAGAGAGAATTATTATCAAAAGATATTAAAGGATAGAAGATATTTCAAGATAATTTGAAATAAATCTTTCTGAAACTTTTCGTAAATACTATATAGATTATTTTCCCTTTAATTGTTGGCTTCTTCAATTCTTGAAATCAATAAATTTGTGATGATCTTTATTTGGAGAATTAAAGCAGCTGTGCAGATAAGACCCCGTAATTTTATTTAAATAAATGGCTGACAATGTTTTTTTTTTAAAAAAAAGAAAGAAAGATAACTGACCTTAATCTCTTGAAAAATTTTAGCTACCCATTTCCATATTTAGTGTTAAAATAAATGTTTCAACAATAGTAGAAAATGTGGCGCCCATGTCTTTGCTAGTACATCAGATAAACCGCTCAAAGACAAGATTCCAAAGTATCAAATTTTGTTTTATTTTATTTGATTAATATGCTTAATGTTAATAGTTTTGCTTAAAGGGAAGAAAGTTCTATTCCTCTCTGATTATATAATCATATTCCCCCGGAACACTTGATTCGATTAACCTGAATTTTAATTTAATTATCATTCTACATAATAATAGAAAAAATTCCTAAAGAACTTCCTAATGATAATGTTGGTTAATATGTTTACTAAAGTTTTTTTAATTACATTCCGCTTCTTGTTAGTTCAAAACAGATGTTGGGAGCACTGTTTTTTTTTTTTTAATTTTTTTTTTCTACTTACGTATTTATAAGAAAATTATTTATTTCTTTTTCTTTTAATTTATTTATAAATTTAAACTTATACTACTGGTTACACTACTGGTAGATGGCATATGAAATCGGCAACAAGTAATCGGCTAAATTACAACATAAATCACCCATTCTTGACAGTGCACACTATTTTGTGGTGGATTATAACAGATCGCGTGGCCATTGTTACGTTAGTTGATGAAGTGAATTGTCTGGTATTGATATGGAAAGAAGATGGCGGATTTAATGCGATTATGATGATGATGTGCGAGAAGGAAGTGAAATTGTTGGAAGAAAAATAAACTTTAATGACAACTAGTTTCGTTAAAATTCACAAATTCCGATTAAAAAAAAAAATATTCAAAGAATATTTAACAACCTATTTAATTGCCTTCAATGCAATACAGATAGTGGATTATGTTCAATATATTGAAATGGCACTTTAGAGAAAAGCGTATGTGGTGGAACCAATTATATTAACATTTGGAAACTCTTTCTTCAGATAGATAGATAGACAAGCTTAATTAACAAATATATACAATAAGAATGTAAAAAAGTATCAATGTACACTTACATTACAAATTGCTTTATTTAGCGATCTATAGGATAAGATTTGGGGATTTATATGCAAATGAATCGAAGGAAAAAACCTGCTTGAGGAAAATATTATGAGAGACAATACAAGACTCAGGAATTTGTTTTGGGTTGTCTAGAATTTCTTAATGTCAACTACTACAAGTCAGATTCCACTCGGAGGGAAATGATGACTTTTTAAATAACAGGAGTTTGTTATGTTGAGCGATTTTTGAGTCGCGGTGAGAGTAACGGGAAATGTAGTTTATACTTGTTTTTCCAGAATTCACTTTGTCGTGAATGAACTGATTGTTGAAGTCAGTTTGTTGTCCACAGTTTTGCCGAGATACGTTTATGTTTTTATCCTTCATTTTTTGTATCTGACCGGTTTCGGATTTTCATCCATCGTCAGAATAAGATATGCAATCAATTCAAGTAGAGAGATGACCAACTATATTTTCTATATCAACTAGTTTGGTTTGTGATATAAACATATAGTTGAAGTCATCTCTCTACACGAATTGATTGTATGGATGAAAATCCGAAACCAAACAGAACCAAAACAATGAAGCATGCTACGGCGGATAAAATCATAGATGTTATCCAGCATTGCGGATCCGACCACATATTCAATACGAGTACTTGACGTAGTTAGTGCAAACGATCAAAATATTGTATTTCATTTGCCTATTCGTGGATTAGTCGAAGTAAACGTTGATATAAATTATATAAATACGAAACCAAAAAATTGTCTAGAGCATTGTTTTCATGCTAAAAACTTTTTTTGCAATAACCTAGAAGAATTACGCCGATATAAATCTAATCACTTTCATTTAAAATATTGTTCCTATAAAATTGATTTTGGGCGGGATCTAGATAGATTTGGACGGGTTGTTTAAATTGTTAAAATTTGAACGTAAAAGAAAAAGTATTTTTGACCTTGAATCCGTTAAAGTCTTTCAAATTAGGCGTAAAAATTACAGACAAAACTTAAAATAGTTCCATGTAGTCTTTTAAAAAAAGAACATAAAATTGAAAACATCAGATACATAACATAATGAATTGTATAACAAATTAAAAAAATTATAATTTTTTTTTAAATTGTTAATTTTCAATTAATAATATTGTTAACTAAAAAATAGAAACTTTAAAAAAAAAAATCATAAACAAGTTTTTTGTTAATCTGCAGTTTTAAACTATAATTATTTTACCTGTTTCTTATTTATTTTTTATTTTTCGCCATTCTTTGTTTTGTACATTAGATAATAGATCACTTATATAATATAGTTTTATATTTTTTATATATTTTAAGTGCTATTTTATAGTTTTATTTAATACTTCTTTTATTTATATCTTAAATAAAACATGTTATAGTGGGAGCAAATTTATAAAACGAACACTCGATCTAGATAAAAGTCAGAGCTTCCTTCCATTCTTCATTAAGATTTAAGACGTGCTATACTAATTGCGTAGTTATCCCATTAATTAATTTTAATTGGATAGATCAAATAGTTTTACTTTCTAGAAACTAAAGTTTTTTTTTCTCATAGTACTTGTTTATGCGAACCAAAAAATAAAAATAAAAAGTCTGATTTCTCTTACTGCAAAGTTTTTCTAATATTTAATTGGTCTAAAGATTGCAGATAAATATACATAGTGCGGATTGTACTGAATGTTTTTTTTTTTAGGTCGTAAAGCCTACGGAATATGAGAATATGACTACATTGTATCTCCAGCAGAACTAGTAACGACAGTTTAAAAATTAAGCCTAACTCATTAGTTTTTCCAAATCAATCTTGAAAATCCACTTTCCCGGAAAACTGTATCAAATAAAAATACTCCGGCGTTTCTAGAAAAAAATTGTTGAAGCTATATCCGAGAAAATCGGGGAAAACTGAAAAACGACCGGCGGCGGCGTTCCTGTCTTTAACATAGCCAATCTTATCAGTTCTTAATAACATTTCGCTCCCTTCATATCATAGTCTATGGTTCCCCATATACATATCTTGTATCCTATACGGTGCAAGCGATTCAAGAAATTTCATCAACTCAAACCTCTCAACCTTTCTTAGTATGACTTCTTCTTTTTTTCGGACTACTGCTGGCAGATAATCCTTGCCAAAGATTCAATAACTATAACCTTTGATCTGATCCGCAAGTGAGAGTTAAATCGTTAGAAAAATATCAGCCTAACAAGAGTAATCCGAGGATTCAACTCAGTGGTGGTACACTGAAGTCTTGCACGGAGGTCCTGAATTCGAGCCCAGCAGTGTTGCTTGAGGTGAGTAGTGTTGGACGTAAAAAGTGAGTACTGTAAAAGGTATAAACTAGTTTGATAAAACGTTGTCCGACACATAATCGATTCTATCTGTAGAACATTCTGGAATCTCTATGATTTCCCATTTATTATTACTAACAATAATGAATAAAAATAGCAAAGATAAAAAAAATATATTGGGTCAAATGAATTCATCCAAACAAACATTAATTCAAATTAGATATAAAAGTAAACTGAGAAATAACATATAATAACTGTCATCATGGCCAAACTAAATAACTAACAAAATAGTTTATCTGTTCTCATCTCATAATAGTAATTTCTAGAATTATGTTCCGGTATGCCCTCTAGCTATAGAAATAATCATAATAATTTATTAAATCTAATCAAATCAAATCTAATAGATCTTCAGATGGTAATAAAATACAACGTCACTAATAACGCTATTAAGTAAGAAGTGAAATATATGTTTTACTTTTATTCAATTCGATCAAATAACATAGAAATAATCTGTATAAAATATTGTTCGAAATACGAGAATGTCGGAACAGAAAGAGATGCCCAAATTTCCTGCGAGACCTGTTGAATTTAATATAGATCACTACTTTACTACCGCATGAAGCAGATAGTTTTCGAAATCTAATCAAAATTGATACAAATTTCTTTTGTTTTGGCCAGCGTCCTATATATGGCATTTGTAATATCCGTTTTAAAAGAATTTCTTATAGCCGGTCCAATTTTGGACAGGTGTCAAATTCTAGTACCATTGCTTCCCCTGTATTACGGTATGTGTAGAAAAGATATTTCACAAAAATCTATTTGGTGGAAATGACTCTGTGGTTAAACTCAAGTGCCAAACTTCAAACTAATTCCCTTGCGATGTTTTTCTTATGGCAAACCAAAGCGCTTTTCCTTCAAGCAATCAGGAGGAGGTGACCTATTGAGAGTGGGGCACCTTCCAGCATCATCTAGGAACCTCTCTAGCGAGTCTATTTAGCTTCTCGTTCCCACAAACTCGGCAATTATTACTAGAGTTCCACTTCTGACCCTCAGTAGTTCTATCCCTAATACCAATTCATACCAATTACAAATAATCAATTAGCAATTAGTATATGATATCTTGTGATATTCTATTATTTCGGCTTTATGAGAAAGAATTGCATTCATTTATGTCTTGCGGAATTGAATTCCCATCGAACTGCACTTATTGTAATCCCTTTTTTTGCAAAAACAAAGGAAGAAAAACTACGTAAACATGTAGATAAACTTATCCTGTCAACTTGCAAAACTTCGCTCGCCATAAGTCTTGAGGCATATATTCCTGAGCTAATTTAAATATTCCCACTGTTACCACTATACCAAAGCAAATCACTTTTTCTTCAGACTTTCAAGAAAGTCGCCTAGCTGAGTCTATCGAGAGAGGGACTCTTGCTAAAGCAACTAGGGCACCTATCTAGTGAGTCTATCTGACTTCTAGATCCTTCAAACTCCGCAATTACTTGAGATCCGTTTAGGTGCCTCAGTAGTTCCATCTCTTATTAGCAGCTTTAGTATTAACAAAGTAGGAAGATGGCTTTGGACTCTACAATTCAGTAATAAGTACCATTGACCGGAATTACTTATGAGACCATTGAAAAATATCTCTTAGGATAGAGCATCCTCTCCTCACTGCAGAGGGATATGGCGGTGCTGAGTTACTGCTTCAAGTTAATCTTGTAGAACTCACGTACACTGTACCATTTTTGGGGAGAGAGAAGAGTAAGCTAAAGAGAAGACCTTATGGAATGGATCTGCCTCCTTACGAATCATTACTACAAAATGAACTACAAGAAGATCCTCTGTGAAAATTTTGGCCATTTTTTTTAAGTTTGGCACAGGATTTCTTGGACCGAACTTGGAATCAAAGATATCTCTCAACACCAAGACTATCCTTACACCAAGTTCCGAGTATTTCGTTCTTTTCTTTATTGTAGTTTTACTTAGAAAACGAAAAAGAAAAAAAATGTCTTTGTAATGGCTATTGTAATCGACAGAAGTGGTCCAGCCTGGAAAGTCATAACTAATAATTTGTTTTTTAAAGGTTTATCTATCTATTAATTGCATCTAGTTTTATTGTATAACTACGGCTACTAGTTTTTTGCCATTCACTACTACAAAACTATTTGTTGATAATTATTATTTATTATCTACTCCCAGATCTGTGTTTTGTTGTTTTTTTTGCGGCCGCCGCAAAAACAGTAGGCCTGAGTGAACGAAACCTTGACGTTTTAGGGCGGTCAAAGATTTAATGTTCTAAAGCCTCTTTAGCCGGTATAGTCAGTGGCAATAGTAAGTAGTAGTTTCAACCGCTATCTACCTGCTATTAACTAGTGGTTCACAGTCCTTCTCTCTCTCTATATATATATATATATAAGTATATCTTGCCACTAAAACTAGTAACGTATAAAATTGCTTGAAAGAAAATCACCTGGTTTCTATTTCATTTCTTTTTAATACTAGCTTTTATCTACATTTAACCTAGTTTCTTTTATTAGAGACTAAGTTAAATTATATTAATACTTTTGTAAGTGTCTGACTTAAATATTAGTTTTAGCTAAAAAGTTTAAAAAAGAAACTTGTAATTACTATTTCATATAAACATCTTTAAAATGGTAAGAAAAAAAAAAAAATTAATTTAGGATGTTAATTTTTAGACAAGGAATACTTTCCTTCCTCTTGTTTTCATTAGTTTAAGATTTATATACTTTCTCTTACTTCTGTATTTAGGATTGTTCCGAGTGATAAAGAAATCGCAGGAAACTGAAACTTAAATCTTTCAATTAGGCACACACCATTGCATCTGATACAAAAGTTTCGGCTAAATTCCGTAAGCAGAAAGGGCAAATTTACTGATTTTATGTGAGAGAAGTAGGGACTTTTTTACACACTCCAGTTCGCGCTCTGGACGAGAGTTGTCAAAAATACTTCGATCATGAGCTAAATATTTAATTGTTTCCGCAATCTTATTAATAAATTAGTTCTTAATTGCTATGAACATGTGTATATACTGAGAATGTATTTTAATTCAAGTCAAATACTCCCTCACTTTCTATAACTTGGTTCGTTTGTTATAAGCTCAAAAATCCGCTGTCTCTGGAATTTGTTTTGATCTTGTTTTCGCATATGATACCTAGATGTCGGGCTAATTACAGTTGAATAATGTTACTTTCACACACACTAGTGAAAGAAAGTAATGTGTAACTCACTTGTGTGTGAAAGTTGAACGTTTTTCACTAAATTTAGTATAATAATCATCATATTATTCAACGATTGCAGAAAAAAATATTTTACATATATAAATTACTTTTATTGAAATATTTTTCTGGAAAAATTGATTTTAGAATGTGTTTGGAGTACCTCTGAGTTTGGAGTACCTCTGAGTTTGGAGTACCTCTGAGTTTCACTGTTTAAAGTTTTTTTCAATGACCTGAAAGAGAGCGCAGCATAATCACGTAATGGTAAACCTTAAGGCTGAAAACACTACCTGTACAATCCCGACCGTCTATATTTATATACGATGATACTAACGCTAATTAAATAATTAATACAAATTTCCAAATCTAATTGTAATAATAGCAGTAAGAAAAGTCGTCGTGTGATGTTTCACACCAGAATTTTAAATTAAACAACAGATAAACAATCCCCTCCCAAGCAGTACAGTCAGAAATAATTAAACAATCATTAATATTTAACAGAGATAAAATAAAAAAAAACTAATTAGATTCTTATCACACCTTCAATCAAATTCTCAATTAATACAAAGTTTTAATTTAAATAAATAAAAAAATAAATATATAATAAATAATAAATCTGAACACTAATATAATTGCTATTAGGACACTTTCTGTATATCTATATATAATTACTAATAACGATATTTTAATATCCCCACTATATATATTTCTAGATATAAACAATATATATATATAAAAAGTATTAATTTATTCCATTTCAAAACTTTCAATAAGCATAAATAAATATCTGGTCATAAATACAAGGCTTGGTGGGGGGGATCATCTTTAGAAGATGTAATAACTGTTTTCCGTTATCACAAAACTGTTCATATAATTTAATTAATTTTTTCTATTTGTTAATTAACATTAATTTTATTCAAATCTATTTTACTCTCACAAGAAAAAAAAAAAGATATTCAAGCTGTTAAGAAAACAAAAAAAAACAAACGAAAATTCTGGTTTAAAAGATTAAAGCCTCCCTTATCTTGCTGCAGTTAGTTAAATATTTTTTATATCAAAATACCCCCAGAAATCCAAAAAAATTCAATTTTTCCGGAAAAATGTTCCAAATAAAAGCGACAACTTATGGCATATCAATTTTAAAGAAACTCTTTGGTATCCTTTTCGAGAAATTGCTGATAATTTATTTAAAAACAAAAAAATTGGTTTCAAATCGTCGGGCCTGAATAGTGAAATTAAAGTGAGATGTCTATAAAGAAGCGGCCTCAGGAGTATTAAAAAAAAAAGAATTCTTTGTTGCTCTACATTTCGAGTACCATTGGTGCTCTTCTTCAGGAGCTCTTCAAAATTTATTAGAGAAAAGGTAATGTGCATTAGAGAAAGACACTCCATTGCAAAGTGATTTTGATGATTAGCATTATTTCTTAACCGACCGTTGAAATCCTTTTTACATTCCGATAAAAACAAAATCTGGTGTGAAACACTCACACAACTTTCTGTTACTCCAGTTCTCAAAATTATAATTGACAAATGTTATAGTTAGTGCACCAAATTTAATGAAATTTGTCGAAAACTGAAAAAAAACTATTCAGTAAAAGGGCACTTCCGGTTTACTGATTTCCTTCAAACTCGGAATTTTGGCCATCGATTTATTTCTAATTAATTTCATTTGGATGATAGAGTTGTATAATCAAGTATGATACCACTTTAGAGGAAGCTGTAACCCCGCCCCTCTCATAAAAGTGCCCTTAAATGAATTTTTCCAGAGAAATATTTTAAATCAAAGTTGTAGATCTTTGAATGTTTTGTTTATATGTATAGTTTCAAGAAAATCGTCGGGGCCATTTTTGAGAAAATCGCGAAAAAGTGAAAAAATCATTTAGTAAAGTGTTAAAACAAAAGCAGTTCCGGTTATCCGATTTTCCTCAAATTCGGAATTTCAACAACATATTTAATCCTAATTAACATTATTTAAATGACGGAATTGTGTAATAAACAGAAATAGCACTTTAGAAGTTAACCTAACCCCACCCTCCCCAAAAGTGCCCTTAAATGAATTCTAGAGAAATGTACAAACAAAAGTTGTAGCTCTTGGATATGTAGTTGATTGTATCAAGTTTAAAGAAAATCGTTGGAGCCATTTTTGAGAAAAACGCAAAAAGTAAAAAAAACAACTAGTAAAGTGGTACTTCCGGTTGAGGAATTTTGACAGATAACGTACTGTTAGATCCCATGGTGATACCTAAACGGAATATCAAGTTTCAACTTTCTACGGTTTTTCGTTTTTGAGCTATGCTGTTCACATACACAACACACACACACACACAGACCATTTGCTAAAAACCACTTTTTTGGACTCAGGGGACCTCAAAACGGATATTTCCGGTGAAAACTCAATATCGAAAATTTGACACGATTACAATACTTCCTCTTACTAAGAGAGTAAGAGGAAGTAATAATGTAAATGTAAAAATTGATCATTATAGTTACCAAATTTAATTAATTTATATAATTTCCTCCACCATCTTTATGAAAACATTAAATATAATTAATTGAAATATTATAGAAACGTCCAACTCTGAACAAAATATATTGGGATGAGAGAAAGTCGTTGTATGTAAATGTTCCACATTACCTTTTATTTTTCAAGTCTACATATATTGGTATTCAATTAACTTGATACAAATGTAAAAGAATGCTATCTTGTTATTTCCAGTTTGAATTGAAAAACACAATAAAAAATTTTGGATAAATAATTGAAATGTTCTTTAAGGAACTGAAATGTTAAAAATTTGAAGAAAAAAAATGTATTTCTTTATTTTTTATTTAAAAAAAAAGTTATTTCAATGATGAATTTATCCAAAACACACACACACACAAGACAGTTATAATTAATAAACAGTAAAATAAATTCCCAAGTTTCTAATGTTATTGTTAAAACCTCCTCATTATTAAGTCAGACTTGGAAAAATATGGAAAAGAAAAAATTGGAAATGTCAGGAAACATAATTAGCAAATTCCAATAGAAAAACTGATTGGAATTTCTACTGAGCCCGGGGAAAGGGGGTATAAAAAAATGTTTCATTTTAATGAGTAACTTTATCTGAAAATAGTTTTGAAGATAATTACAAAGAAATTCTTTTTTTTTTAATTAAAACAAACAACATATTTTTTCTAATTTGAAGAACTTTAGGAGAGGAAGGTCTTTATAAATTTAAATTTTCTATTTTCTCTGTAAATTGTGTTGTAGTGACTTAATTAGTAAAATAATATTTTTTTCGTTTAGTTGAATTTTGTGACAATTACTAACTAAAATGGGGAGTAGCTAAAGTTGTTCTCTAGTAAATAGATAGATTGTGGATATTGCACTACGACCTGAAAGATCTATTGTGCTCCCGGAGCTCACAATTACTAAAGAACGTCTCAGTGCACTGTTCATCACCGGGCAGTGAGCTGTAGAGGCTCCTAAGAAAAGAAAATCTAAGGGCAGCACTGCTAGACTGAACTTGGGACCTCCGCGTCCAGTTAGTCCATTGCACTACCACTGGCTTAGAGCTTAATCCCCTCCCTTGATGATTGTACATACAATGCAGTCATCTGTAATTTCCATAAAGTGTAATTGTCTGTAAGTGTTTTTGTGTGTATGTGGTGGTAGGCTAGGTAAGTTTGCCTGTGGGTTCGCTAAACCCAGGTGTTAAAAGCAATAGTAGTACGAAAGTGGAATACCAAGTTTGAGCTTCCTTCCTGTTTTCGTTTTGGAATATTTGTTCAAAGTGTCTCCCTCTCTCTCTCTCTCTCTCTCACACACACACACACACACCCACACACACACAGAACACATACCATTCTCTAAACATATATTTTTGGGGAAAAACATCCAAAATTTAACACGTTTGTAACAGTTCCCCTCTAGTTGCGAGAAAGTAAAAATAACAAATAACGATTATCAAATCCGTCTGAGCGCGCAATTAAATACCGCTCTCCTATATAAGGTGCTCCTTGTAGTTATTAAGTAATATATTTGAGGATAAACAACTAGAAACCATCTGCTACTATATTTTATTTCTCCTTAGAATTTTATTTAATATATATCATAAATCTTCATACAATCCTCATAAAACAAAAATATTTCGAAATGTATATGTACATTGCGTTATTGTAAGGGCCAGACCAATTACCTTGTGTCTAGACAAAAGGTACACACATATATTGTTCTTGATGCTCGCGTGAGATAAATTACTTTTAAAACCATAAATGCAATTGTTCACATAAGTGAGTACGTAGTTATGCCCATGAGGGATTTTGGTAAAAAAAAAAAAACAAAGACAAAAAAAAAGACGTATATACATCATATGTATGTAATGCAGTTTTATCCACATAAATAATGCAATTCTATAAAACATATGTTTTACATATACATATATGAATTTCTTATTGTTTTCATAATTATATGAAATCATTACTTTTATAGCCATAATTGTAGGCATTATTATTATTATGGCATGGTAGATCATAAAGCACGAAATCTTAAACAAAACAAAAATATGTTAAAAACAAAAGGTATATTTTTAGGGTTAAAACTTGCTTGGAAAAAGTTGATGTGTAATTTAATAATGCCTCTCTGTTGGAGCGTTGATTCGGACGAACCATTGATTTCAAACCTATTTTTTCTTTTTTCCTACTAACGTAAGTAAGGAAGTAAGCGAACGTTTCAGATTTTTTTTTTAATCAAATCAGAAATATGAATTCTGAATTTCCTCCTTTTTCTTTTTCTTCTTCCGGTTGCCTTGGCACCCAGCAAACAGTCTCAGTCATCCCATTCTATAACTTTTCTTCGCCATTGCCTGATGACCATTTTCCATAGGTGTTTTTCCATGTCGCAGCCAACTCAGCCTTGTCTTCTACCACCTGGATCATCTTCTTACACCTTTTATAGGCACTATTCTTGTCCAGTATATGCAGGCAAACCAACTAATGCAACTTTCCCAATATATGACTGCCACAAAAGTTAAATAAATAAATAGTAAGATTTTTTTAGAAAATGGTCTGGTGTGCATGTGTGTGTTTTTTACAGCATAATTCAAAAACTAAATAATAAGTTCAAGGTTGATATTAAAGGATTTAAATTTTGGGCAGATTTATCAAAGCTGAGTTTTCATCGGAAATAAATATTATTGAAATTGTAAATATGAAGAGCGATCCAATTTTCATACAAATGTATAAAATGCGCGCTAGTCTCGGGTTCGATTCTAACACTGCTGATAACCTTAAATATTTTCTTCCTAGAAGTCTCTACAGCTCACTATCTGGTGGTGATGGACAACGTTGTCTGTTGCTAGAGAACACTACTCGGAGGACGGCAGTACACTGAGAAAGCTCCGGCGGTTACAATAGTTCTTTCAGGTCGCAGTGGAATGTCTAGAAAATTATAATTTTGTTATAAATTGAAACAATATAAATCAGTATTTGTTTAGTATAATAAATCAACTAGCTGGGACACCCCTCACAGATTTTGTTAATATCTATTCGTCAGGAACTGTCCGAAAATGAGAAATACTTTCCCATTTTCTCTGCAAAGACTTTTTTCACAACGCCAGTTCATTTCTTGGCTAAAATTTATAAAAACTAAATTCAGAGCTAATAATTTTTCGCCAGCTTTTTAACATCATTGCAATCCCTACAGGAACTGGGCTTTAAAATACGCTAGCTCTTGTCGAAAAAGTTGGTTTCCCTAAAATATGTGTGCGGGTTTGTGTATTTTTTTGTTTGTTTTTATAACGTAATAGAAAATATTAAAAATTGTAGACGTCTCGATATTGATATTCAGTTTGGATATCACCAAGGTATATGACAGGAAGATTACACTCAAAATTCCTTATCCGGAAATACCATTTTACTGATTTTTGTCTTCACTTTTTTTTTTACGAATTTCTTAAAGAAAGAACTTCAACGATTTTCTTTACTGCACACTACATGCATGCAGATCTATCGCTTTTATTTGAAAACATTTTTCTAGGAAAAGTTTATTTCAGATAGGTTTTGGGAGGGAGGAGTTACGTTTGGCTTTCCTCTAAAGTGCTATTTCACACAGATAATGTACTTTCTGTTTTGTAGCTAGTATTGGCAATTCTATTGGGTGGTTTCCAATAAATAACCTGTTGTTTGAAGGAAATTTTATAATTAATAAATGTAGATGATTAAAAAAGAATAATAATTTTAGTTTGATGATTCTTCATCGGCAAGTGACAGACTCCTCTGGAATAAGCTCAGCGAGAAGGCCAGGAGTCAGCGTTAAAGGTTATAATGCCGTGTAGATAGATAGATTTGAATAATAAACACTTTGTTTTACAAAATTATTATTTATTTTAATTTAATTATTATCAAATAATTATAATTAATTATTTAAAAAAAGAAAAGAAAAAAAAGAAAAAACAAAATTAAGATGGAAAGATATAGTTATTTCAGTTAATGTGTTAATTATCAACCAGCAAGATTGGTTTGCTTATATATTCTTGCCCTTCCAAAAGTGATTTCCTGAAATATCTGGTTTGGTATTTAATAAGACGCGTGGCTGGGGATGACCCACTGACCGTCCGCTTTTTTTTTAACAACATGAATCAAGTTGTTCGACTAACGTTAATCAAGAGTTGAGTATTTTTTGTTGTCCACAAAAATGTTATGTACAGTTAATTATTGGATAAAAATATTTTAAAACTCTCACGTCTTCATATGATAATATTCCTTTTTTTTTATTTATGGAGTATAAATTGTCAATATTTTGCCTCCCACTCAGAATTTTTACTTTTTAAATTTATCCTATAATTATCCTAAAAAATACCTAGACGTTGGTACTATATTTTTATCTGGCTCTTTAGTAGAAAAGCTTATCTAAGCCTATCAAAAAAATACGGGACTTATTCAACTGTGTGTTATTTTTACTTTTTGTTACATCAGGTAAGAGGAACTATTGCGAGCCCCTGAATACAAAAGAAAAGGTTTTTCAGCGAATGATCTGTATGTGATTGTGGGTGTATGTGTTGCGCCTAAATTTCAATTTCCCTTACAAGCTTTGTTGGTTGTGACAGATTAAGCTGCCGCACAGTCACACACTGATAAACGTGTATAATTCCTATCTTTTTTTTATGGCGAACCCATTAAAACGGTTGTAAACGTTGAAAGCTTAAAATAAATTTGTCAATTAAATTGTATTAAGTTCAATATGAGGGAAGTCGTCGTGTGAATGTTTCACAGATTTTCTTCAAATTAAATGCGCCTTAAAAAAAAGCTCAATTTCATTTTGAAATTTACAATGAATAACACGAATATACAACAGGTAAATATGGTAAGAGACGTTGAGGACAAGAGCAGGAGGAGAGAAAATACTCAATGTTAATATTCTTTACGGGATGACATAGGGAGGCTTAATCAATTAGGATGGAAATCTCTGGGCCTTTGGCAGTTCAAATGGCGTGGAGGATTGCCAGGGATAGTAAGACGCAGGAGATGGAACCAATGGATTAGAACAATGAGAAAAAGTGGTGGTGGTATTTGATGTATTTTGTCTTAGCAAGTTGTTTGTAGGAAAAGGATGTTGAGATCATTATGAAGAGTGAGGTTTGCGACATAATAATTAAGGAGCATCAACTATCTGTCGGAGTAGTTTGGCTTAGAAAGGCCTAATAGTTCGTACTTTGTAGGTTTAGCTGAACCCCACAGTACGCAAGTTTCCGAGAAGTCTGCAGAAATATTTGGAGCGTTTAGTCATTGCTTGCCTTTTAAGTGTTGTGTATGGGTTCCACGTGAGTCGTTCATTTATAAAGAGTCCAAGATAGCGCACCAGGTCTGTAACAGGTAGAATATTGCTATTGAAGATATGGTGGCAGGATTGCCACAGGAGAGTAAACGTGGCATGTTAGCATTTTGGTGAGTTCATTTTTATTCGCCACTTTTTTGACCCATGTTTCTATAATATGTAAGTGTGTCTGTAACTTGTGTGGAGCTGATGTAGGGTTTGTATTTGTAGCTAGATATAGCTAGATGGCGGTGTCATCTGCATATGAACAAAGTAGCGCATTATTTAAAATTCATTAATGTCGATAAACACATTATTAACTCTAAATGAAAAAAACAGTCTCAATTATTAACTCTCCACATTTTATTTAGATGGTTTTTATTAATTGGTCTATTTAAATAGCTTGCTATAATGGACGCTAAATTGTACGTGATAAGAGGTAAATGCGGCAATTTAATTGCCACCATATTTGCATTTTATATAAATTAAGATTGAAATCACATACAGCTGTGATTTAATAACGGAATAAAGAAACG
Organism: Triatoma infestans; assembly: GCA_011037195.1. Lineage (NCBI taxonomy): Eukaryota > Metazoa > Arthropoda > Insecta > Hemiptera > Reduviidae > Triatoma > Triatoma infestans. Next base: position 48,705 of record JAAEAF010002656.1, on the reverse strand, counting down.
TTCTTGTAATAAAAAAAAATATCGGTCATCATTAAGTAATTAAAAATATTATAATATGGTGAAGGTAGACAAAATAAAAAGTAATCCGGAGGCCCCGGTTTCAAATCCAGCACTACTGCCCTTAGATTATCTCTTCCTAGAAGCGTCTACAGCTCACTGCCGGTGATAGACAGTGTTGTAGCCAGAAAACACTACTAGGAGGTCTCGTGGGGGCACAGTAGATGTTCAGGTCGCAGTGCCAACTTCTACTGAAACAATCTAATCTAATCTCGGATTTCAGTAGTCTGTAGTAACTTTACAATATGCATAAACCAAATTCCATGAAACAAACAATTCCGGTTATACTTTCAATTTCATCCAGGGTTTCCCAACATGGTAAATTACTTGTTCTTAGCCGGCACAATTCTGCCTGGCCAACTGTCCCCGTTCAGAAATAGCACCCTTTCTTTGGCTACATCGCTATATTTATAGCTACAAAAGAAGCAAGTAATTTGGGCCGATAGTAGCAAGAGAGGAGGGTGAGATACGAAGGCTAAGGGAGTGGCAAGGTGTTTTTAAAAAAGAATACGTGGTAGGTGGACCGCGAGGCTGATCCCGACTGTTCCATAGGCTTGTGAAAGTTGGATTTTTTCAGACTCTTACACCAAGAGGGCATGGCTGCTTCCTGATCTAAGGGATGGGTGTTGCAGCAGGCATACAGGCTACAGGCAAGTATGGGTTAAGTGGCTATAGGCAGGATATTATTGAGGGAAATTTGGTAGGAAAGATGTTGGAGGCCGAAGAGAATTGGAACAGAATAGTACATTTTATTAAGAAGTTTTATGGACAAAAGGGGACATAGACTGGCAGATTAGGGAAGATAGAAGAAATGGGAGACTGAGTGATTCGTGGTAAGTTGGAGTGCGCCCCGGAAGGGTTAATGAATGGGAACCTGATCTAAAGTAATGTGTTAAACGGTGCCGGGTCAGGCATTCCGACGACAGAAGAGGGTTTTTTGGTGGGTAATCCACCCACACGATCAGAGACCATTAATTTTTCATATCCCACCCCCAAAACTCTCTAAATCGCATCATAATTATATTATGTTAAAGTTTTTACTGGAAACAATTAACTTAATTAGTGAAAAATGTCAATTGGTTGATTTATGAATTTGTATGAAATATTTCAATCAAATTAGATAGTAAAATATCATTAAAATCTTTGGAATTTATTTGTGCATGTAGAAGTAGGTAACTGGTGTGGCACGAGCTAAAAATTTAAAAAAAGGAAAAGACTAGAGAAGCTGTTGGAACACGAGTACTTGTCTTGTAAATCACGTTTTTTTTAATGCAGTTTTTTTTTTAATCAAAGAAATAAATCTGCAATATAACATGTTTGCAACTGCATAATTGGTAATTCAATTTAAATGAATATCATTATGCAATTAATTTGTAAAATACCTAGTGGATGTCTTATTACTTACTACCGCTCGTATATAACATCATGCAAATTAGTATCGCCCTCGCTATATCTCTCTCTGTTTGCATTTAAAGTGCAATCTTGCCATCTTGTTTGGACAAGATTGTTGTTTATTAGTGGTTGTATATGTAGTCAACGTATTATTTGATTATAACATCTTTAACTCTATTCTATAAACATATATAAACTAATCTTTTTTAATGGTTTGGTGACATTGCACGTTTTTTAATATTCTTAATGAAAAACATGTTTTCGATTATATGGGTCAAGGTAATGCAAATGGCTTTTAATTTTTTTTTAATTTTGGAGAACTAATATTAATTCCACGTAATTTGTTAGTTTCTGTTAACTGGTGGCTATCATCAAGTATGAACATCATCCCCGAACTGGGAGGTGGACGAACCATTTCTTCATGGATTTTGACATCTCTATGGGATATCCCCGCCTAACAACACGAACAACATACTTCGATTGTCAACACGTTACACTCATATAATACACGTAGGGTCTGGAGGGGCAGTTGATGTGTTGTGTTGACATGGGATGGGTTTACTACGTTTAGTAGGGTATCCACATGCCAACTCTAGCACACTTTTTATGCAAATAACAATATTCTATATCTAAACAAGCACCTACACCCTAAACAGAGTCACCATAAATCTTTTACCACTATAACTTTGTATAAAAAACACTTTATTATTAAATATCGAGCTTTCGACCTCTGAGCCAGGTCATTTTCGGGATAACAGAAGATTCAAGATTCACTGCTAGATTGTGAAATGTAACGTATCAGTAAACTATAACGTGCCATGTTGTTCTGAACTAGTTGTGTTATCTTGAAAATGACCTAACTCCCAGGTCGAAAGCTCGATATTATATAATAAAGTGTTTTATACAAATTAAGGACTTTTTGTCACTTAATTTTAACCATTATGTTTTATAAATTTTTAGGTTGCAATTTATTTAGAATTGTATGGTAGCCGGAAATGATGGTTGGAGAAATGGTGGGCACACAAACTGTGACTGATGATCCAACTCGTTCCACTACCGGATTAGTTCCAGCGTATGACACTGTAGAAACCTGAAGATTTAGTAAAATTTGTAATTTAGAACTGAAGAAAGAGTGTTTAGAAGTGCAGTAAGATAAAGTTGTGTGAGTGATTCACACCAGATTTTAGTTGTTTGTTATAAACTTACAGTGTTTTCTTTCAGAGATTGTCTATCATAATATCTTATTTAGTTGTTTTGTTATAAATTACACAGTTGGAAATAAAGTTATGGAATTAAGAAAAAAATATTTCAGATTTTGATTATAGTTATTTTATCAATTTCCGGCCACTAAATAGTTGGAATATTGCTATTTCCCTTACTGGGCCGCCTTGCACCAGCACTAAAGAAGTAATCAAGTATTTAGTACCAAAATTACCGTGCACTATACTTTAAACAACTTTATCCCTCCCCCCTCCCCTTTAAAAAGTTAAACTTCCAAATTAAATTGAAATTAATATTTTTTTCACAGCCATCAGTAGAGAGACTTTAATGTTGTTCCAAATACCGAAAAAAATTAAATTAACGGGAAATGCAAGAGCTATAAACTTTCAAAAAAAAAAAAAAAAATTTAATACAGAACTATATGATGTATAATTAAATAGCGGTTAAATGCATATAACATATAATTTGTTATTTTAAATATATTATATGGAGGACTTCGTTGTATGATTATAAGTAGATTGGAAAAAATTGTTCCAACATATAATTACACATAGAAAATTTGCAACGCGCATCTGGTTTCTTTCTGATATGGTTCATTATAGAGTAATTGATAAGAATATGTTTTTAATTAGTTCAATATTCACTCTATATATAGAAATTATTAATTTTTTTTTTTTTAAGAAAAAGGTATATACTTATTTATTGCACAGAATTATTTCGATTTCTCTTGCAATATGTTTTTCAAAACTTTCATCAAATTATTGGTCAACCTAGTATGCAAAAGAAATATGTTATCACCACTATCCTGCTGAAGAAACTTCCGTTATTATTGTGTATTTCTGTGACCAAGTTTGTAAGTTCGAACTCGTTCAATTCACAACTAAACAGCTCTCCGGGACGAAAAAAGAAATCTCAAATGAAAAAACATTCAATACGACTTTCTCATACAATTATATATAAAATGATAAATTTTTACTTATTTGTCCTAACATAAATATGGAGTTTATGTGGGGGCCAGTAGATAGCACCCAGGTAGTAGAATGGTTTTAGAGGTCAGAAGCAAATGCCAATAACATTGAACCAACCTTAAATAGAATTTGAAATTTTAATGCTACCAATTCAGAATACCGCAGATCTATCTATGAGTATAATCAATTTTATCGGAAAATGAAGCATTAATAATCAAAAGTGATAGACATTTATGCATTTATGTGTACAGTTAGTAAAATGTGTGATATGAAGTTTAATGAAAAATCCTTTGAGCCATTTTCAAGTGAGACTTATTTAGTATAGTCGCAGTTCCGGTTAATTGATTTTGCCCGAGACATTCGTGTCAGTTGCAAGTGCATTAAATGGAGTTTCCTGCTATTTTTCGTTTTTGGAAATACTTTATACATATTAGGGAATATTTCTTAAATAGCTTCTTCATAATAGAATTAGATTTTTTTAAAATAACATTAAGGGAAACATTAAACCAGCCAAAAAAAAAAACTGACAAGAATTTAATAAAAATGAGATGTCCAGACACTTAGGCCACTTTCTCTTGTGAACTATCACAGATTTCTTCAAATTTGGAATTTTTGTGAACGTTTGGTTGACATTATCACAAGAATGGTGGGTGAAAACACCAGGCCAGAGGGAGGCGAAAAATTTTATTAATAGTTAACCGCCTAGGTTTACAGAGCTAAACCAAAGAAGGCGTGGGGCCATGCGGATCACTGTATGCCTTCTCACTAATCACAGTAGACTTGAGAAGCACATACATATTACATACGCCTTTCAGCAAATAGCGTGTATAGGTTTTGTCAGAAAGAAGAGAAAACAGTACTATGTCACTGTGAGAGGCCTTGTGTGGCAGAGAGTATGCCTCATTGGGGAAGAGAAACTACTGACGCCTACAAGCTTTACCCAGGAGTCTTTCTCCAGACATAATTAAACAGATAGGATACACTAGTTTGTGGCTGCCACAATAGACCCGTAGGAGTTGGCGAGGATGTAGCAGTGCTAGCCAATACGCACTTAATACAATCTAATCTATATAAATATGGATGGTGGATGAATTTTTTGTTATAAATGTTAGCTTTTTAGGTCAGAAGGACTTGAATGTGATTATTGTAAATCACTAGCAGCGCCACCCCTCAGCAATCCTGGCAATTGGACCAACGTCATCAGATTTAAAATCTATTTTTACTTCAAAAAATGTCTCTAATAAAAAATGGTAGCTTGATGTACGTATTATGCGCAGTTTGCAATTAAAAGTTAATAGAATCGATAGATTTTTATTCGAGAAAATTCCGATTAAAAACTCAGAAACCTATTGTATAGAGTCGTATTTTTCGGTCTTCTTGTTCTAAACCGATAGTGATTTCTAAAAGAAAGATCAAGTTTCAACTTCAGGCGATTTTACGCTTAACTCAATTATTCGCAGATTTTTTTTTTTCAGTGGAACTTAAAAAATATATTTCTGGGTAAAAACACAACTTCGCAATACTTCACGATCGTAAGTAATACTTTCTTTTAAAGCAACAAAAGTAGAAAGATAAAACTATGTAATAATTACATGGCCTGCGATATTTCGCTTTAGAGTGGTGCCCCCTTACCACAGATAAATATCGTGTATAAAAACACCAAATTAAAAAAAGGGAGATAAGAGATAGAGTAATGATCAGGTAAGAAGATTATCTGTATTAATATTTGAAAATAATAATAGTAATGATAATAATAGTCAGCCTTTAATTATAAGAAGAGCAATTAATTAATACAGTTAAACAATTAATTTATACAGGAAAATTAAGGATGTTAAAAATGTATGTCACCACAGTTTGCTGGATGAATTGATTAAAATCTGTTAGAAGTAATCCGGTCCTGGCCAGCACCCAGTCTGCCGGCTGCTCCGCCAGAATGCTCCACCTCAGTTTAATGAGCAGTAATTTGTTACACTTAAAATAAAAAATAATAAAAAACAAATTTAATACCGTGTGATTGCTATTAAAACTCCAAGATTACAAACTGTTGATCTCCGCTAAGTTTCTCAGTCTTTATTAATAGTAAACATAAAATAGAAAAAAAACTAAAGATTAAATTTCAAACTAAATGGAATTTAAACAAGAATAATAATATTTTGATTTCATTCCAATAAATGATACTTTTCCCGATTTCAATCATTTGAATTATAGCTCCAGCTAAACGAACAGAACAGAAAGTGACGATATTTTAGGTGTCCGCGGCTATGCTTAGAAAAAACTCTTCGTGATTTGCTATTAACCGACGTTTTGCCCATATTGCAGTGAGCTTCTTCAGGGTCCTGTCGCCGAATGCTAATATTGATTTTTACACCTGTTACAAGTTTAATAATAGCAATTTTTTTAATTGTGAACAATTAATTGAAACAGGGGCGGAGAAGTCACTAACTCAGTAATGAAACTCCAGTTTACTCATTAAGTAGATCACGAGGCCACTGAGTTTTAGTATTCGTGTTGATATAGGCTAAGTGCGGGATGCATATTCACGGGCAAGACAAGAGGATCGACATGAGAGGAGATAAACGATTATGAATTTGTTGTATTGAAAAAGGTTATTTCTTAACGGACGTATAGAATGATTGTACGGTTGGAAACAAAAACAAAAAAGGAGCTGAAACGATTTTGCATTAATTTCATTTCATTTCATTTTTGTACATTAAACCCATCTGAAGTGAGTGTTGTACTGAAATGGAATTTGCAGATGTATTTTGTTTCATTTCATTTCAGTACAAAACTCACCTCAGTTGTGTTTAATGTACAAAAAAATACTTTATACTCTGTTTTCAACAAAATTCATCTGAAGATTTTATTTTGCATTAATTTCATTTCATTGTTGGTTGAATCCCATAGTTCTGCACCGTATGCCCAAATAGGTTTAAGTATTACTTAAACAAATTAGCAGTTTGTTGTCAAAAGTTAAGTTAGATCATTTGTCAAATATACGCATCAGCATTTTGGAACGTTGAAGTAGAGTCAGTCGTTTAAGTCTGGTATGTGGATTCCAGATGAGGCGTCGGTCCAAGTATAGTCCTATGTAGCGAACTTATTATGAGAATGTCGCCTTACCCCCAGTACAAAAAGCTGGCAATAGTATAACTGATTTTGCGGCCCCTTGCTTGATTTTAGCTCTAATGTTGGAATATGTGATTTTTTCCCCTCTAAGCTCGGACATTAACTCGCTTCATGATAAATGTACATCCTTGTGGCAGTTTTTCAAATTTTTTTATTGCAAATATTTCCATGTTACGCCATAATTTACTAGGAATTTTTGGGATTCCGTTGTTTCAGATTTAAGTAAAAAGCGAGGAAAAATTAGCGCCTTACCTACCATTTTATTATTTCACACATTTCCGCGAATGGCGTTGTAAATAAAGCAATTTTATAAAGAAAATATTGGAAATATATATAACCTAATTGGAGATGTAAATAAATGTAAATATTTATTATTAATATTATTTAAAAAAAGAAGGAAGTGTGCTTTGAAAATAAAAAAAATAATTATGTAAAATATACGGAGTACATTTATCACGATGTGTTTGGTTGATGCAACACGGCCAAGAATACACCTGCCGCTACCTTTCTCGGATGCTGCAGGCCTTCTACTATATGTTCATACATACCCTTTCTTAACGAATTACACACTATACTAGGATATAACCTCACACAGTTTATCTCTTCTATAGAATATCTGTTACCACTAATGTACTATTGTACTTCAATTATTAATGGAATACATTTTCAAAAATTATTATTACTATTTCCAATTCGAAATATGCTGTATTAGGTGTTAGAGTTTTTATTTCAGAATTACTTATCTCTTATAAGAACAGTATGGCGCCATTTCTTGTCTTAAGATTGGGCAGTTGTGTATGTATATGGAGGAATAATTTGAAAATGTAATCCGCTAAGTATACTAATCTCAAATCGATGCTGTATATTGATACAATTTTTCAATAATTTATTGATAACCATCTATACAGCGCGCGTCTGTTAAATTTTTTTTTTGGTCACAAATGGTAACATGATCTAATTTTTAAAGAGTGATTCAATTTAAAAGATTTTAATATATATTAGAGAAAGGGTAACTGAATACGTAGAGAGATTGTGATATTTTGTATTTATTATTTTTCTTTGCAGAAGTTCTACTTTCACTGTTGTCCGCGTTACGCTAATCATCAAACCAGTAATTTAGTATATGCAAATTATTTCCTGATCGATATCATATCGATAGTTAACTTAAAAATTTTACCGACAAGTGTAACTGTAACAGAAACATTACGTTGAAGTGAACTCTATACACGAAGTTAGTGAATTTGCTCTGACGATAGATGAAAATCCGACCGGTCAGAAACAAATGGAATTTGCAGCTGCGACGGATAAAGTATTAGATGTTATCCAGCAACCCATCCAGCGGACCCATTAACATATTCCACATATTCAAAAATTTTCATTGAGTACTTCAAAATCGGCTGACAACTTGTGAGTGTAGTATGAACCGTTCTTACCTTCTTCCATTGTCCCACCTAATGACAAAAAAAAAATGTCTCCACAATAGAGATTGCCAAAATTATGGTTCGCGAAATGATTTTGGGTAAGTCCTTAAATGAAGGAAGTCTATTCGCTACGCTATCCAAAGCCTCTGTAGACGCCAATGGTTATCTCCCCCTCCATTAAAAACAAATATAACAATATGCCGGATCTAGAAGAAAACTCAAGATCCGATCCGATCCGATCCGATTACAGTGGAAACAGTCCAAGTTCTTTCACGCACATCCTATTCCGATCAAAAGGTCACTGAAGGTTTTTTGTATTCAGAGTACCTCCAAACTAGTATTTCCGGTCCACTCGAATGTAATGAATGGAGGGTATTTTAACTAATTTCACTAAACTTATACAGGGGAAAGTTCCCTAAGGACCAATAATTTATTAAAAGGTTCAAGCAGCCATAAATGATAAGGAATATTTTCAGTTGCCACGTCCTCATAGCGGGAGGGGACTAGCCAGGGGTATCGCAATATACGCACACACAAAAACACCCCCTTGCGTAAGGGATCCATAAGCAATATGAGCCACCAAACACAATATCCATAAGGCTTGCAGGAATTATTGGTATGTGCAGTTGGTTGTGTAATAAAGTGCCAAAGTGAATGAGACAAAGGGTATGATGCATAGGCACATGCGACGCTTGGAGGCTCAGTGGTGGCGTCTCGGTGCGGCTGCTAATGAGTCCAGCTTTTACGTGGCGATTGGTTCCATAGAATAGTTATTATGTTTACAAACATTGCCACCAAAATAGCTACCATAATTTTTCCATTCAGTGGTTTGGCTTTATAGCTACACTGCTTCTTACAATCTAAGATCTAAATTTATTACCGTCTGATAATTTTTAAGTATCAATTCAATAAAATTTAAAACAAAACATAAAGAAATCAACTACTGAAAAAAATAACAAGTGATAAAAATATCAATCAATCAAATCAATCAAAAATTGAAGTCAAATAAGTATGTGAAGAAGTTTCCTCAGAAAGTTATAGTAAGGTTACAGTTTAGGTAAGTATGTCACAAATTTCATAATTGAAATATATATAAATATTTCTCGTGCATATATTATCCCGTTTTCTTGTAAATACAATTTTTCTGTATGAATAAATAATATTCTAGATGCGAATTAATTCATAAATATTAAGTGAATATAATTTCGCCTGTTTTAAAAATGAAGTGCTGAAGGTTGCTACTTCAATTAAACCGTTAAATTAATTCCAACCAAACTTTATACATAATAATGTTGACACTAATAAATTTTATTAATGACATAATTAACATATTGAAATGGAATTATAAATAGACTAAAAAAAATTAATTAAAAATATTAAATTTCTATTAAATGTTATTACTATATGAATTTAATTAAGTGGTTCAAAAAAAAAAAAAAAAAACAGTTAAAATTGGTGAAAATATTTAGAGCGTCGTCGATTTTTGTTTTTGTTGGTTCATTTTATGAGGTAGTCTTTTTTTTTAGCAACAGTTAAAAACTTAATGGAAGTAGTGGGGCAAGGAATATTGAATGTAGATTTTTTTGTAGTTGAGTGTACCGACGTCTTAGCTGGGGGAAGTTAATATGTTTCTGAAGACGCGTGCTCGGCACACGACCAAACTGTGTTGACCACTTACTAACCAGACTGTACACACCTCTCTTCATTTCTCTTCGGGATGGTCTACTTTTATAACGTTGTGGATTTGCTTTCTCTTATCGGTGTAAGTAGAAGAGAATTGCGATTATGTCCAATTTGTGGAATATGATTTCTCACCGGAAATACATCGTTTGAAATCCTCTGGGTATGAAAAATATATTTTTGAAGAATGTACAGGCATGGCCGGTTCAGACTTCGATTTATCCAGGCCACGGTCGATGGCCTCGCATTTCCATATTTCTAAAAACAAAAAATTGATAATGAGATTTCTAAAATCGGAATTATTCTTATTATTAATACATGGGTGTCCCAGTAAAGACGCGGGACTTAAGCCAATATGGCTCTTATCACCTCCCTCCCAAATAACCTATTCTCGAAAGCCTTCGCCAGCGATTACTGGTCTGGCCAGAATATCTTAATAACTCCAACGCCCCCAAACATTCTCTTGGAAGTGTTACCCTCGCAAATATACGGAATCTCGTATTAGTGAAACGGGACCTAGGTAGTGGTACACCATTTCTCTGACTCCCTCGCCACAATCCTGAACCAAAGGGCTAGACATCAATTAAAATTATAATATTAATAAAAATCTGGAGCGAAACACTCACACAACTTTCTCTTACAGCAATTTACACAGTTAATATTGACAAACTTTTCTTCAAACGTATAGTTTTTATTAAATGTTTCGATGTCGTCAATGTTACCCATCAATGGGAAAATGTAAACTTAATAATAGAGTTGAGTTTTGGGGAAAGCGTAAACTCATTCCTCCACCAGAAACTTCCTTCCATTAATTTTCTCTGAAAACATTGTTTCATACAAAAATGAACGAAATCTCTTGGTGTCTTAATGGAAACAATCGCAGCAAAATGAAACAACTGTTCAGTTAGGTCACACTTCCGGCCAACCGCTATTCTTCAAACTCGGAATGCAAAGGTCTTCCACTCCATCCAAGCCCTCACTTAAAATTAATTTTTCCAGAATAATGTTTCAATTAAAAGTTGTAGCTTTTTATGTGTGTATTAGTAAGTGCATCAAGTTTAATGAAAATCGTTGGAACCACTTTCGAGAAATTCGTAAAAAAGTACCCCCCCCCCCGTCATCAATTTTGACCAAAACTTTGTTCCATATCTCATGTAAAATTTAAACTAACTTGAACTGACATTTGAAATGTTCTCTGGTTTTCACTTTTTGAGTTATGCTGAACACAATATGCACACATATATATCTATTACTACGCAGTAATCGTGTTATTGTTTAATACCAGATTTTGTTATTGTTAATAAATTGAAAATCTTTATAAATATAAACAACATTAGTATTTGGCCGTTGTTAAGCAAAATTTTTTGCTTGTTTGAAAATCTATAACTTACTTTCAGTTTATAGTTAAATCGACGAATTGTGTGTCCATTAATATTGACAAGAATTATTAGTTAATAATATATATATATATTATAATATATATATGTAGAGCTGTAAAATGATAATTATAATGAAAAAGGAAAGAGGCCAAGTTTAATTGGTTCCCTATTAAATAAGAACTAAAATAATGTTGATACAGTTTTATTGCTTTTAGTCTTCCGTTATTAGAATTGTCAGATCGTGACTTATACTTTAGTTATATTAGAAACTTCTTTAAAAACAACAACAATTTCAACAACAAGGAAGCTCTTTGAACAAATCAAGTAAAACTATTATTAATTTAAAATTTAAACTAGTCTGTTGTTATTTTATTTTTGTTTAAATAAAAACAATTATATCTTGGGTTTTAGATTAATTTATTTTATATCATTTATTTATTTCATTGTTCTTATATCTAAATAGATATATAAATTAATGATTATTAGTGTTACATTTTAGTTACGCTTCATGGTTTTAAGCTGATTTTTTTTTTTATCTTATATATTAGTATATTCTTTAAATTAATTAAATCAATTACCAGAACATGTTTACACATTCTAGTTATTAAAATGAAGAGAAGAGTTGAATCATAATTATTTCGTGATGCAGTGAAATTTTTTTAGTAAGCAAGTCAAGCAGATTATTGTTCATAATTTAGAAAATATCGTCAGAGTCTCAATATTGGTTTGTTCGTTAATAAAAGGTGATAAATAAAAATAAATAAATTGGAGCAGTAAGAGAAAGTGAAAATCTGGCGTGAAATATTAAAACGACTTTCTCTTACTGCAATTAATCACTAATTAAAAGCACTGCGAAACTTAAGGTTTTTCCCTATCACATACGATCCTATAAACTGCTGCTCAACAAACAGTTTCTTCCCGCTACCACCATCTATTCAGTTTTATTATGATTAGTCCCCCCCATTGTCCATATTATAACCCTTCAACTTCCTCATCATCATCATCTCAAGATCCTAAGTATCTTGAGCCATCAACTTTATTAGTCCGCCAAAAATAATTAATAAATCTAGAAAAATTGAAATTCTCCTGTTTCAAAGCTTTCATCCAATCATATTAAAATAATACTTTTTATCATTGTTTAGTTGAATTAGCCAACTAGTTAAGAGTCTTCAAATTATTTAATGTACTTACGTTTTGACAATATCTTGTCATTTTGAAAATCTCATTCATTTTCAAAAATGGCAAGCTAAAGTCGAAATGTAAAGACATCTGGTTGAAATAATAAAGAATTTGAAGGCTATCAACTATTTGGTCATTTCCACTAAACAATCTTAATACTAATTGCTTTTACATACAAAATTAGTACATTAATGTAATAGTTTCACTTCAATAGTTTTTTTTTATCTACCTTTATAGTTTCCAATAAATCTAACACTGAATAAGTAATAATGTTACTAATGTTGAATAACATTGATGTTACAGTTCTAGATTGGAATAAATATATGATTATCAGATAAATAAATACATATATTATGACATATGTTGAAAATTTACCTGTCCACTATTTATTAATAGTTGTAAATTATCACTAATAGAGCGATCTAAAAACTAGTTTTTTTTTGCTTATCTCTAATTTCTTTCAATCTGCCTATTATAACTGTTTTTCTCCAGTTATATTTCTCTTCTATAAATTAAATATTGGAAATGTTAAAATTTAAAATGGTATCTTTTTTATGTCAGAATCGACAGTTGATAAGTTAAACGTGTTACTTACTTAGAGATCTTTTTATGACTAGAATTTAACGGCAGATTATTGGCCTGATTTATTCGATGCTAGATCTTGAACACACTGTATTGATCGGTTTGTAAATTAGAAATAGAGAAATATTTTCTGTTATTCAATAGTTGAACTAGGCTTGGTGTGATTTTTCATTGAATCTTTCCTAAGAATACTCCCCAACCCCTCAAAAGGGGAAATTAACCCACTACTTCAAGGATTTATGCATGTCTCTGCAGCTATCCCAGCCTAACAATAACATTTATGTCACTTATTCCCCCAATCTCACACAGTAGTGTGGAGCCTACTCAGCAAAATTGGTTTCTACTCAGCAAAAATCTAACTCGCATCCTCCAACATTATTTAATTCACCTGCATTTTATTCTGCAAAGGCCACTGGATGTAATCTTAAAACACAGATATTAAGGCAGTCACAATTGAAGTTTAAGGACGTAGTAGTTCACTTTGCTGTGTAACCTGGCTGATAGAGGTCGATCAGTAAATAAATATTGCTTTCGGAGAATCGGACGAAGTCGATTCGTTTCAAGCCTCGTTTTTCTCAATACTTACTTTATGTGCTGGTTTTTACAGACCTACTTATTTATTCTAATAAATAAATAAAAAAAATTAGCTAAATATCAAGTATAATAGTAATAGGGGGATTATGGTATTGTTGTAAATGAAGACTCACTACTGAACAATTTCACTGAGGAGGGCATTTAACTGAGTTAGTAGTTTGGTTTAAAGAGTAAAAATTAAGATTGAGTATAGCCAAGCAGCATGTGGTGTGGTAGCTTGCGGGTAGCGTTACGAGCAGTGTATAATACTTGAGATTTAGCCATCAAGAACTCATCAACAAAAGAGAGGTGTCAAAGACTACCAGAAAGGTGGTATATAATAGCACTTTTCTACCTACATTGTCGTATTCTGTATCCTGTTCCATAGGAGTCAATTCGAAGCAATGGGACTAAATCCTAGAAGTATGGAGGGGAAACTAGACCTTATTAATGAGGAATACCATAATCATAGCCAACATGAAATTGGATTTTGCAGCAATAGAAGGGAACCGGGTGAAATGATTTGGCCAGGATAGCAGGAAAAAATCGGTTAGTCAAGATTGCCTTTTTGGAGGGACTGTCAAGAAGTGGAGGGTAGGAAACCGAGATGGAGATCAAGGAAAACTTGGGATGAGAGTCTGTGTGAGGCTTTCGCGAGAAGAGGACTAGGTTGGCGGAGACGCCAGAAGCTGGCTTCAGATAAAAGTAAGTGGAAACAACTCTAAATCTCACAGGGTGTTAGAAGAGGTGAAAGCTAATAAGAAATGAAGAACTTTTGCTGGTTCTACCCAGTGTTTATAGATGTTTGTTAACTATCTGATTGAAAACCTCTTTTGCTAGTATAATACTTTGATAAACTCTTTAAAACCTATTTAGACCTTGTTAAAAGTTGAGTAAAGAGTTGTTAAAACTCGGTTGAAGGCTGACTTAAGCTCCGAATTGGACTTTTTTTTTATAGAAAAAATATATAAAACCCAAGATTTGAGCTTGGCACTTTTTATCTTACATCCCAATCGGCAGAATTCGTTAGATGGGCATGATAGGGGAGATCAAACACGCAATATATGGCATCCATAGCGCCGTTGAACGGCATATGTTGACAACATGGAGTTATTAGCATGTATTTATTTCCACTACATAGTGGTATATAGATTCGATTTGTTATAATTTTTAAAGTTTTTTAACCTTTTTATTCCCTTCTTCAGTTGAATCATTTATTCAATGTCTTTTTTTTCTGTTCTTTGAAGGTAGTTTCTACATTGACGTTTCAATGACATTAATTCTATTAATTTTCAAATCTATTTGGTTTGTGTCAGCTATTCGACAGAACTAGCCGACAGCTAACAACTAGTCACTAGAAATACTAGTTGTTCCGAAAAGGAAATAAAAGAGTAGAACTACGCGCGTGTGACATTTCCACTTATTTCGTCACCTTAGTTTTTTTTCCCCAAGATGTTAATTTTTACATAAATTTAATGTTAGGAAGGCGGTAGATGAGAAGAGTATTTTTTTTGTATACCATCTTCGCCGAACTTTAATGATTTAAATGTGTGATAATCAAATGTTAGCCACAAGATTTTGACTCTCTTAATCTTTGGGATAAAACTGTATAATTTTTTTTCTCTTTCTTCTTCCCTGAAGTATTCAATTAACACACGATGTCCGGGCAAGAGGTTTTTATTCCTGGCTGGCCACACACAGACACATTCTACACACACACACACAAACACACACACACACACACACACACACACACACACACATACAAACACACAAACATACACATAGTAGACACATTCTACGTATTTTTGATAACATACCTTGTTAAAGTTATATTGATTATAATGCTACTCTACTATGAAGAAACACACACACACCACAAAAAAGGTGTCAAGAATGACCCCCGCCTGTAAGCACTGTTCAGCGCAATGTGTCGGACCGCCCATCTAATTGGCGCTCACTTTTTGGGCGGTCTTCTCTCGCTCATCTTCTGATAAAAGTGTTAACGTGTGAATGTCCGATGTTGAATTTTATTATTATTATTATTATTTTACACATTTTTATTTTGCTTCTGGGCAGGTATTATTAAAAAAACAAAAAATAAAGCTTTCTTGTCCAAAAAGATAGCCAGTTTCAGGATTTTAAAAAAAAATTAAAAATGGCATTTTTTAATTTGTGTAATTTAACAGGTGCTTTTGTTAAATAAAACACTGATTTGAATCAATCACATGTTATTTCATTTCTTAGTTTCTAATTACTAATTTCCTTCTTTAATGAAACATTATTTTCGCGATGTTTAGAAGGTAATAACATTTTTTAGAACAGTGCAGTTTACAGAATTCCTACACATTGTAACATATCCCCGAACAAAATACGTTTTTCTTAATGATGATATAAATAGTGACGTATATTCTGGGAGTTTGCTCTGCGTTGTGGTGTAATTATGAATGACAGACATGTAGACATCCACCTATGTGTCCCCTAACACGTCACAGAAGGCTTGGCAGTACCTTCTAACACAACTACTCTAAACATTGCGGGAAGACAAGGACCGCCTAATCATCCCCAAGCAAAGCCAAAGAAGGGAAAATAAGGGGTAAGCTTGAGCAGCATAACAGTGAGGGAGTTTTCTATTGAGAGATCCAATTATCTTTAACCTTCACAAGAAGGCAACACTCTGCCAACCTAGTCTTAGGCTACTCTTTCTCTTTCTCTTGTTCAAGAGAAAGAGAAGCCTTTGTAGTATCTGTTACTTTAATTAATATACTAGTGAATCAAGACTGTAATTCAATTCACTAACTCTCATTCCCGCACAGAAATTAATTACAGTTGGTCATTAACTGGAAGGCAGAGGTGTACAAAAACTTTTTTGCATCTACAATTGAATGAGCTTCCTCTGTTGAGGAAATTTTCCAGAAAGTGTCAATATCACAGTCATGTCTAACGCACACACACTAGCGCACCCTCATTTCCTCTATCATATATTTTAAATTCCTAAACTTTAGCGCTGTCTATAAAGAGCAGGAAATGATGGCGTATATATATTGGTGAATCGACAATACAAGAAACATCAAACTGGCACTGAACTTTCACGCTATATTTTGATGATTTATTGAATAAGGAGAGAAGAGTTATAGAATGATCAGCGAATAGTGACGATTGTTGGTAACATGATGAATGTAGGTAGAGTTGGCTGTTGTGATTCGCTTGAAGAGTGATGTGACTAGTTGGTGCTTGTTCTAACGGTGGTGATCTAGTAGTGTGGCTAGCGAGGTGAACCTTTTGAGGTCGAACGAGACTTGTTAACTCCGTAAGATTAATGTAGTACTGATATATTAGCACTTCAAAAGTTTATCTAGCGATTGAATGTTAAGCCACAGAGTGGCTCTCTTGGTGAGAGCTAAAGACAGCTTATTGGTGGGAGATTCGCTGTCCACCCTGAACCTCATTCGCCTATACATTGTAGTAGGCATTGTGTGGGTAAAGGTAGCTGACGCGTGCTTGGATGCTTAATGGTGGCGTTTGCACCGGTTGGTATGGAACCATTAAGTCTAGCATATAGTATGTGTGGCGAATTTGCTGGCTTATTCCATTAAAGTGTACTACTTCGGAAGCCCAATAGTAGTTGGAACAGATGGATACTTTCCACTATCATACCAAATCTACTTATAAAGATTTAATGAATCAAGAGATGAATACCATTAGAAAAGCTCCGGATTCCCTAAAAATTTCAGTTTTGACAATAATCTCGCTGCATTTCTTTCTTGCTTAACTAAAAACAAAGCATAAAATATATATTCACGGATGTAAATTCAATACTACTTCATACTTTAGCAATATCGCTAACTCTTTTTAGATATCTTCTGTTAAAAAAAAAGTGAATCTTAACCTCCAAGTGCTGTTTTTATGTTATCAATCGATTATTATCTAATATCTAACCGATAAAGTTTGTTTTGCCATAGCTACCACTGATTTATGCCCTATTTAAACTATTAACTGCTTACTTATATGTATTCACACAAGCAGTATGATAACAAGTGAGGCGGTACACCATGCACATCGATAGTCCAGTTTCGTTCTAAATTGTGCAAATTCTAAGACTCCAATACAATTTGTCCATTCTTCTTTATACCCTATAATTAATGCAGACAAAAGTATAAAATATTCTCATAAGAATTGTGTATTATATTCTCTAATAATAAATTATTTATAAAATCCAAAAATTATCATAAATAAACTAATATAATAAACATAAAGCTCAACTTTCAGACAAAAACAAACTACCATCACATAACTTTAGTGATATATATATATATATATATATTTTTCAATTTTTATTTACGATCTGAATATTTAATCACCATCAAACTAACTGGCCTTGTGTATATAAATATATACATAAATATACGTATATATTTAAAACGGAAATTTACAAGGACGTATAACGTCTTTTTAAAAAGTACCGACAAAATATTAATTATGTCTTAATAAAATATTCAAATAAAATTCTAAAAGAAAAAGAAGAAAAGAAAAAAAAAACACAAGAATTTGGTGTGAAACATTCACACGACTGAGAAAGGCATGACATCATCAAGTATAATTAAAATTGACGAATTTTTTTTTAATCAACGAACGTTTTAATAAATCTACGCTCATAACATTACATTATGCAATGTAATTAAGAAAATCTTTGTGACTGTTTACCAAAAATCTAACAACGTATTCGATGAAGTCGTACTTTCAGTAATTCGATTTTCTTCAAACTTAGAATCTAGTAATGTACTTAGTATAGGTGATAGAACCATACATTGTACTGAAGTAGTACATGGAAGTAGAAGAAAACTTAATATTGCTGCTCCCACAGAATCCTCCAGAAATCATTTTTCTTGGAAAATATTTCAAATGGAATACAATAACTTCAAGTGTAGTTAGTGTGCGAAAAAGAGACAGAAAATCGTGGGAACCTTTTCCTTAAAATTCAGAAATATCTGGAAAAGAAAATAGTAAAGTCGCACTCTCGTTACTTCCGAAGAAAAGAAGTTTCGAAAATTTGGATAAGATCACCATATTTTCCCTTAAAGCAGCTAATAACTAGGTTTCATAATTTTATCTTTAAACATGTTTTAAAGCATGTAAAAGCTAACATTAGAAAAACTATGCTAATCAGCTAATCTGATTTGAAAAACTTACCCAAGTTTCTTCTACTGCATTTTTCACAACTGCTAATAATTGATAAATCTAACTTTATATAATTGAACCCAGATCTGGTAAAGAGTAATTTTTAAGCGGGGTTTGGTTGTCAGTCACGATTTCGATTACTGGTTCTGACGTTCGAATCAGTGTCCCCTATCAAACGCAGTTATATAGAGAATCGAATCCCGACCGCTTGTATCAAATTGCTAAAGCATTAGCTACTGGCTATGGTTAATATTGTGTAGTGTAGACTGAAGTAGTGCTTAAGAAGAGTAAAAGTTCAGCTTCAGAGCAAAGTTACTATTCCCCCACAACTTAGGGGGAAATGGACTAGCCACTTTTTAAATAAGGGATCTTGGCGTTCCTGCGGGTATCTCAGACTAACACACTAACTATACTTACATCCCGTCACCTTTACATTCACACAAGCAAGAGATAGTTGTTGTGTGTAACTGTTTATGTTTGGTTAATCTAAACTGTTTAGACAGTCGCTATCTTACTAACATCACACACACACACACACACACAGTTTGGCAGGTCTGTGGTAAGTTTCCCTTAATGAACTCACTTGCTTGCCTTTGGTCAGCGTATTTCGACATCAAACTTCTGACTTGCTGCGAATCCAAGATGTAAAAGCTAATTTGAACTTATTAGAGTTGCCCACCTCGGCGAAGAATTTTCCACACCAGCTTGCATTAACTTAGTAGACAGCAATGGCTATAATAGCAGTATCCGGAGTATATAACTATCTTCGCATTGTGGAGATTCTATATAAGAATCACCTTATTAAGAAAAAAAAAAGTACGTGTAAATGTGATTAGTGAATGAGTTGTGTAATGTGAACTTACATACACTAAACCCATGTAATTGTTTTAGGGATATTGATGAAAATACGCAATCATTGACTTTTAATTTTATTTTTCATCTCTTAACTTTCGACTAGGGAATCTAGTCGTCATCTGGAAAATGGTTTTTATTTTTTGAATGGCGTTACACATCATGTAGAAGATAGTAGTATTCATACAACTCTTTAGGCGTTTATGAATATTCTGTGCTTGCTGAGAGAGGCACGCCACGAATCCTGAAGAAATTGCTAATCTACTTCCAACTACGGGTTTATTTGTTCCGCTTCAAATAAATTGGTTCCAAATATCGCCCCACAGCTACCCTAAAGAGGGTCTGTTATAAGTAAGGGCAATTTTTCTCTTGGTGGTGTCTGCAAACGCCTAAATGGTCC
This sequence comes from Triatoma infestans, assembly GCA_011037195.1. Taxonomy (NCBI): domain Eukaryota; kingdom Metazoa; phylum Arthropoda; class Insecta; order Hemiptera; family Reduviidae; genus Triatoma; species Triatoma infestans. The sequence goes on along the minus strand of JAAEAF010002656.1, from coordinate 28,697 downwards.
TATAAGGAATTAATAAAATAAATAAATACATAAATAAATAAAAATTATTAAATAAAGAAGCGAAGTAACTTTAAAAGATTTTAAATTTTATTATTTATATAACTATCTCAAGTGGATAGAAGACATAATATTCATGGTAAAGTTATTTCTCTAACACAGATTTTTTTTTTTTTTTAATAATTTTTTAAAAAACTTAATAATATTAAAATTTGGTTATATAGTAATATTAGTAGTTGTTTGTGGCGGCAGGGTTTGTTTTAATATTAAGTTAACGCCTCGCTAGTTTATTTTTTAGTAATTTTTTTAATATAAATTAAAGAATCTTTTTCTTTTTTCTACCAGTAACAAAATAAAAAAATTACGTTAGCACACAGAAAGCCCTAGGGGCGACATCACAAACTATTCCAAGTTAAAAAAGATAATAATGTTATTATAAAAATAAAGTAACATAAGCAAAAACAAAAAAAATTGTTATTATAAAAACATCACACTAAAACTAGCTACAAACTAGTTAATTCTCACATTATTCTGAACAAATTAATTTGTTTTTTATTTTAAATTCATTAAATATTATTGATTATATTTTATTAGATAAATTATTAAGTTTTTGAATGAGGGAGGATTACATAATTAGCGAGTGAGATAGAATGATTAGTTATTTAATTTCTGATCGATGTTATTTATTTTTTTTATTTTTTTACATACATTCAATCGATAATGCTATCGAAAAGATAAAAAAAAAAGACGATTTTTATATACACATGGAACATTTTATTTAATTGAATTTTTTTTTAATGATTTATGTTGTTATTTTAGATAATTTTTTGTTTTCAATTAATTTGTTGTTTATTAGTTAATTTATTTATAAATCTGTGATTTTTTACTTTCTCTTACTCCTAAAAGGTTTCGGGCAAATTCCATCCAACATAAGTGCGGATTTACAGATTTTTTTTTTTCAGTTTTTCGCGATTTTCTCGTAAAGTGGCTCTAATGACTTTATTTAAACTTCGTATGCTAATTACACATATAAATACTTATCACTTTTATTTTAAATATTTTCCTAGGAAAATTTATTTTGGCTATGAACTGTAGAGGGCGTCAGTCAAGCTTTTAATGAAGATATATTACGAAGATATCTCTTTCCCTCAATCCAATGGTGTTACAATTCTTGGCAGATCTTGATCTCTCCAAGTAACAATCTCCAATTATCTTGGATTTTGCGTTAATTCTCTCAAGTTCCATATGACTCACAGATTTTTTCCCAACTTCTGAGTCTCTTGGTGGTGTCTGCAAACGCCTAAATGGTCCTATAAGGAATTAATAAAATAAATAAATACATAAATAAATAAAAATTATTAAATAAAGAAGCGAAGTAACTTTAAAAGATTTAAAATTTTATTATTTATATAACTATCTCAAGTGGATAGAAGACATAATATTCATGGTAAAGGTCGACTTCTACTACCTTCGAAAATCCTTCTCTACGACACAATACAATTCGCGATGTCTTTCACCGTCCGTAATGTTTGAACTGAAAAAAAAAAAAATTCAGCGTCTGTTTTGTTTGATATTCTAAATGTCTACGTCTGAAATTACTCTGATAATTTGTATGGATTTAGGAAATTGCTTTATCATATTTAAGGCGGCATAAAAACACGTAAATATTATATATAGAAGTTAAAAAAAAGTAATCTACCAAGATTGTTGTAACTTGTCTAGAGAACATCGCAGGATACCAAAAAGGCGTGGCTGACCTCCAGGAAGATGTTAGTTACTAATGTTGTATTTGTTGGACAGATGGCGCTGTACTGAAATTACAGAGCATTGTTCAAGGATCTCTTTTTTTTTCCTTTTTTTTTTTTTAGTTATTTTATACGTTAATAATAACAATTAACATTGCCAAGATTAGGAAAAGAAGATATTCATTCTTATTAAAAAAGTTGAAATCAACCAATGTTTCCTGTCAAAAGTGAACAAAGGCATTTAACCAAATCTTGTCAAATGAATCATCTCAAAGTTGAGCACATTTTTAAGTTAACAAATGTAAAATTCGCTTTCTTATTTTATTTTCGCTACAATTAGCACTTAATTAGTGTTATTTGTAATACCCATTTATAATAGAATGTCTACAAAACATTGAGCGTGAGGAAGTTACACTCAAATAACAGCACAACACAATTCAGTCTGGTCATTTAGAGCGAAGATCACGAGGTCTCTGTTTAGGAGGCCCGGAAGATACTATTAAGTCTCCAATCAAATGACTCATGCGTATTAGATTAGGGACTTAGAATTTTGGATTGTTTTGGAAGTTAGAGCGTTTGGTTTAAGCCCAAATGCCCAGATTGGTATTAAAACAGATGTGTTGTCTCAAAATTAGTCTTTTCTTGCCGAAAGGGAGTTTAAATCTGTTGCCGAGTCTTTTAAATTGTCAGAAGCGTTTGCTGAGGAAAAAATTTTTTTTCGTATAAATGCAAAATATTACTAGGCACGTGAGTAAAGTGCCACCTTAACCACACACGAGTTCAGGTTTGCCTTTAGTGCGCAACGAGCGTGGCAACTGAACCATAGTTGTAAAAATACATTACATAAGCGTTGAATATTAATTTGTTTCAGCAACCATATTAAATTATTTCTTGATATTAATATGAAACTCATAATAAAATGCACATACTTTATATAAATATGAAACATATGAAATGGTCAAATACTGAGAATGAATTCTAATTCAAATCGACAAATTCGTCACTCCAACTTGCATCGTTTGTTATAACACAAATCTGCGATTTGTTTTGTTCTTGTTTTCGCATATTGCCGCTAGATTTCGGGTTAGTTAGAGTTGAATAACGTTACTTTACTTTATTTCTGAGAAAAAGTAATAGTTGCTTTTATTTTTTGTCACTTGTATTTGATTGAATGCATCTTTCTGATTGAATAATTGAAAACATTATTAAAAACAGTTGCAGAAACAATATATTTTTTATATATTTTTTGCGGTTTAATTTTGGACTCCAACTGATGTTGCTATTATCTCATGGCCTTCCTTTATGCGTACCTTTGCAGCCTAAACCAATGCTGCTTTATTGGATTAAATATAACCTGTCCGGTCCAAAAATGTTTCTAATGCCCTGATCTGCAAGAAATTGGTCAGTATATCCAGCGGTCGTGATTGTTAAAAACCAAAATGTGTTTAATTTTGCCCAACCAAGCCCTCAGGAAATCATGATCATGATTTTTTGACCCTTGGAGAAAATAAACGTTCTTGGAGTTCTAAAGATTATTAGAGCTGCTGTTTCTCAAACAATCCTCCCTAAAAATTGAGCATATACATTCCTAGAACAACATAGAAATGATAATAAACTGCAAGTGTTTTATAGACCATCGATTTATCGGATGTATGTAAATCACCCGTAGATAGGCCACTTCTTTGAGTGATATCCCCTCATTAGATGTCCCGAAATGATCTAATACAATGACGAAGTTCTAAAACTTCCATTTACGGCTCAGATAGGCCTCAAATTCTATACTTCTAGTGAAAAGTCAATTTTGATCAACACTATTACAGTAATAGGACTAGGCAAAACTAAATTAATGTAAATGCTCCTTATCAACAACAAAAAAAAAAAAAATGAAAGGAAGTTATCCAAACTAATATGGCAACGCTATCAAAATAAAGAGACAAGGCTAACCTTAAACTAATGGTTAAAATTTGTCCAACTTGATTAATTAATTTATATTCAACAGAAAATATTTTATTAATTTTCTGCATCATATAAATTCCAAATACATATGTATGAAGTTTGGTTTAAATATACATATATATATGTTGTTTTTAAGGACAACTGTCCAGTGTATATCAAACTCGTTAGTAAATAGCCCCACTTATTTAAATATTTTAATCAATAATAAGACTTAACTCTGTCTTTTAGTTTGTTTTTTTTGAATTTAGAATAATTTAAATAAATCATTTTATTGTTATGATTTATTGATTTAAAAAAAAGAAGAAAAAATGTATTTAAAGATTAAATATTTTGACTACCGACAGATATATTAATTGAACTAATATTTCAAATATTAAAATATATATATATATCAACCAATATTGTCGATTATTTAAAGAATTTATCGATTATTAATGCTAATTAACTTCTCTTTCTCTTCAGATTGTAAGCGAGAGAGAGAGAGAGAGAATAATAGATGGGGTGAAAGAGAGGTATACCAGCTCATTCATTCACTTTCTCTTGTGCTGTAATATAAATTAATGTAACAAATTTTTAAAATAGAATTTGCACCGGAAATACATCTCGTGAGATCCTCTGAATACGACAAAATAAAAATCTGCTGTGAAACACTCACATGACTTTCTTTTACTGGAATCTACAGAGTTCTTTACTAAAAGTTTATTCGTCTTCAATTTTATATTAATGGTAGAATCTAAAATTAATAAAGTGACTTTTTTTGAGGTATGCATAACCTCTTCTTTCCTTGAAAACTTCTTTAAATATAATCTCTCGGAAAAAATTATTTAATGAAATTCGTCGGTGAAAAAACAGAAAATTGAAAAAGAAAATCTGCTTAATAAAAAGATACTTCCGGTTTAACTATTTTCTTCAAACTCGGAATTTCAACAACATATTTAATTCTATTTATTAGTTTTAGATGAATTATATACACAAATGCACTTTAGAGGAAAAAATGACCCCTTAAATCACTTTATGCGGAGAAATGTTTCAAAAAGATGTTTTAGCACTTTGTATACGTAGATGATATACCAAGTGTAACGGCAAGAGAGAGAACACAAGCCCGACCGAGAGAAAACAAACTCTCTCTGGTACTCTCTCACTTAAGCAGGATAGAGTGGGAAGAACCTGTATATAAGCCAGTAAGAGATCTAGACATCTATCTATCTATCAGATTCAACCATATACATCGCATCATGTCATATCATCGTGTCAGATATTTACTCCCACCCTTTATTCTATAAAAATCATTACAAGTCCAGTGCAGTTTGTGTAAGCTTATAGTTATATTATAACAGTGTCTTTATAATTTGTCTAATTAATCTAACCTAATTTCTCTCCTCATCAACTCCATTATATGAGGAAAGAAATTGGGATTGATTAATTAGACGAGATATGAAGACACTGTTATAATATAACTATAAGCTTACACAAACTGCACTGGACTTGTAATGTTTTTATAGAATAAAGGGTGGGAGTAGATATCTGACACGATGTGATGTATATGGTTGAATCTGATAGATAGATAGATAGATGTCTAGATCTCTTAATGGCTTATATACAGGATCTCCCCACTCTAGCCTGCTTAAGTGAGAGAGTACCAGCGAGAGTTTGTTTTTTCTTGGTCGGGCTTGTGTTCTCTCTTGCCGTTACACAAGCTTAAAGAAAATCGTTTCGGCTATTTTCAAGGAAATTGCAAAAATGTGGAAACATTATTCAGTTCGGCTGAGGAATTTCGACAGACAACTTACTGTCGTCGGATTCCATGGTGATAACTAAACGGAATATCAAGTTTGAACTTTCTGTAATATTTTATTTTGAGTTATGCTGTTTACATACACATGCAGACCATTTTTGGGACTCTGGGACCTTAAAACATGTATTTTCGGTGAAAACTCGTGACACGATTACAATATTTCCTCTTACTAGGAGTAAGAGAAAGTAAAAACACTTTTTTGGTTTATTCGATTACAACACTGTGAGCTAACATTGTCAATAGTAGATCTTCAACATCAAATTACCACCATTACAATGGCACTATTAAAGAAACGGTACCTAAAACATACACTATAGCGAAACGTTAATAAAACAGTGAACGTGCATGTATAATTCCGAGTATTTCAATGTAGTAACAAAATGTAACAAAAAAAAAATGTATAGTCTACGCTGGATTACAAGTATCCAGAATGTATAAAGTAGGTCTTTTATTGTATTTATTGTTTCGTGAGGGTTTGCGCTAAAGTTAGGCAATAAAAATGCGGGAAGCACGTATACTATGGAATGATATAGAATTTTCAATTATATGTTACCGTTCGGATAGTATGTAGATACTTTATAGAATTGTAAGTATATATTAACCAGACAATTCATTTTTACTGAGACAATAAATTTTTTTTTTTTTAATATATAAAAATGCCCGTAACAAAAAGGAAATATAGGTCAAAAACATTGTAACAAGAATTATAGGTGAACCATTTTTTTTTTTATTATTAATTTTTGTTTTGTTTTTTGTTTTAGACAGGTGGAAATACATAGTCCAGTGTCTGAAAGGATCACCAATCCCAACATGGAATACAGTTAATAACTGCCTTGGAATGTTTTAGCTCCGGAAATTGTTCTGCTATAGTCTCCTTTATAAAAGTGCTATTTCGTGATCTTATAACCTCACCTTGAGGGAATGTTCGCAGTTTTTATTTTCATTATTCATTCATTTAATTTTGCAAAATACAAATAATAACGGCTTCGTTTTCATTACAGAAAAGAAAACTTTTGAATTATGTATTTTTACTATTTTTGGATAAAGTATTTTATTTTTACATTTTTATTTTAAAGAAGTAAAAGTTGTCCTGCTTACTTTTTCTTTTTTAACCGTTATCTTCTGATCTATTTACTATTATTTATTTGTGTGCTTATTTCTCTGCATATATTTAGCAATATTTGAATTTATTACCATCGAGAGGAACTTCAATTTGCTGTTATCACTTTTCTTATCACTAAAAACAAATGTGGTGTGAAACATTCACATGACTTTCACGTACTGTAGTTTTTAGTTTCAATTTAAGTCCTTATCACGAGCACACAATGAAAATCAATTATTTACAGAAACTTTTTCCGTATAAATAGGTTTACATTTGTGTAATGAATGAGTTTTCCAAGCTTAAAGAAAATGGATAGATTTCTTTTTTAAAAAAATACCGCCCCCCCCAAAAGAAAACATAGTAACCAATCATTCTGTAAAGTTGCACTTTAGTTAAAACGATTTACTTCAAAACTGGACTTCAAACAATTCTTTTAAAGTACCCTATAATTAAAATGAACTGGCACTTTGAAGGAATGCTTTATCGTTGCATCTTCCCCCAGGGAACCCTTCAAAACTCATTCTTCTGGGAAAAATGTTATAGGTTTTTTACTTTCTCTTACTCCTAGTAAGAGAAAGTATTGTAATTGTGTCAAATTTTCGATATTGAGTTTTCACCAAAAATATCCGTTTTGAGGTCCTCTGAGTCCAAAAAAAGGTTTTTAGCTAATGGTCTGTGTGAGTGTGTGTGTGTGTGTTGTGTTGTGTGTGTGGTGTGTGTGTGTGTGTATGAACAGATAGTCGAAAACGAAAAACCATAGAAAGTTGAAACTTGATATTCCGTTTGGGTATCACCATGGGATCTGACAGTATGTTATCTGTCAAAATTCCTCAACCGGAAGTACCACTTTAGTAGTTTTTTTTTTTTTTTTTACTTTTTACAATTTTCTCAAAAATCTGCCCCGACGATTTTCTTGAAACTTCGCAAATAAACTACACATATAAAGATCTATAACTTTTATTTAAAACATTTCTCTGAGAAAATTCATTTAAGGTCACTTTTAGGGGAGGGTTGTGGTTATGTTTTTCACTAAAGTGCTATCATAGTTGATTATACAATTCTATCACCCAAACAAAATTAATTAGAAATAAATAGATGGCCGAAATTCCGAGTTTCAAGGAAATTAGTAAACCGGAAGTGCGCTTTATTGAACAGTTTTTTCAGTTTTCGACGAATTTCATTAAATTTGATACACTAGCTATAAGAGTTGTCAATTATAATTTTGAGAACTGGAGTAAGAGCAAGTTGTGTGAGTGTCTCACACAGATTTTTTTTTGATGTGGGCAATAGTAAAGCTAAAGGAAAATCTTTGGGCCCGTTTCAAAAAAATCGCGAAAAAACATTCAGTCGAGTGGTTATTTCATTTTGATAGATTATGATCTAAAACTTCATATCAGGTTCTGTGAAATTGTCAAACATCATTTTCTAAGATTGTTCGTTTCTGAGATATTTTTTTCACACATACAAACACACCGAAAATTCGCTATAAACATTTCTCCCGCACTCAGGCGACCTAAAAAAAATATGTCCGATGAAAATTCAATTTCCAAAATTTGACGCGATCGTAATACTTCCTCTTTACTGGGGACTAAGAGAATATAAAAATAAGCTGTGAATCAAGTAATGGACAAGGTAGTTCGGAAAGGATTTTTCCAACAAAGTAATACTCTTCCTCTATCCAGTATCTTCAAGGTACAATACATGACCCATTACACGACATTGTGCGTGTGTGATCCCAAGTTTTTTGTTTCATCCGCTCTCATAAACCAATTATTACTTTACATTAAGGAAAACATAATAATCCACACAAAAGGAAGAAGTAAAACAAACTATTAGCCCTTCATTACCTACTAGACCTTATAATGAGCATAGACTGGTTACCTAGCTGTAACGGTCTAGCATAGTCGTCGTGTTGTTGTATATTGTATGTGTATGTGTGCGACATGACACTGTGTTATGCCAAGGACACAGTGTCGTGTAGGCGGTGCATAGGCACACAAACTGGTTAGTTACAGTTACTATAATAGTTTAGTTCCGTTCTGCAACAAAAAAAAAAAGTAAAAAGCTTGTAACGCACTTTACATGTCGCAGGTGTTCGTGTTTTTATGTGATCTACTCAATAGTAACTATGTTTGTTTATACTTGTATCCGATGGTAATATTTTTATCAATTTTTGACATCAATATTATTATATTAAACCTCGCAGATATTATTTTAGAAATTATTATTCTGAATTAATGTCTTCATTCGTACTAATCAATCTTCGGCAGAAGTTCCTTTTTTAGTAATAAGCTGCATTAATGGAATCAAGCCAGCCCTTATTGAGAAAATTCGCCTGAACTTGATAGTTAGGCGGCCGGGAACATTGGAGATAAAAATCCGATAAGATGTCCGATCAATTTTGAAGAGCAAACAAAATCTTTAAGATCAACCTTGAAGGGTTCACCAACGTGACCATTCCAGCTAATCCACCATTAAAAACAAGTAAGATTTCTGATTAGCCATATCGCTCTTCAAGCGATAGTAGTCGTCAACGTTTCCAATCAACATCAAGCCACCAACAGCATCACTCTATGCTCGATCATTCTGCCCTCTATATTCATTTTTCTGATTACAAAGTTCGTAAATATAAATTTATGTAAAGTACAGATTTAATAATGAGTTTTGTGTGTTTAATCATTTTAACATTCTCCAAATTTCTGCTACGATTAAAGTTTTTTTTTCAACTTGAGACCTTATCGGTGGCAGTTTCGCCATTCGGTGTTTGGCTGCATATCCAAGTATATATGCGACATCCTATCGTAATGGTTCATACAATATGCGTGTGTCCTCGAGTGTAGGGCATGTTACCAGGTGTCCGCCGGTCATTTCTCCTATCTGGCAAAGCGTACATATTGGTCTGTCTGCTACTGGAATTCGAAAAAGTGCTTCAAAAGGAAATCATGACATGTTATAACCCGAAGCACGCTTTCTGAGTCTTTTCTGGGCAAATTTAGCTGTTTGATTTTGCGAGGGATGCCCATTGCTTATCCTCAGCTTGATGCTAGTGAGCCTCGATTTTGACATTCTTGTAAGAAGCCGTAATGGATGCTTTGGTCGTATCCATTGTAAGAGCAAAATCAGTTTGATCCATTTGGGATCCCTCCTTTGTGAGACGTTCCGCTTCTTCGATACCAAAGATACCACAATGGCTTGGAATCCCCTGGAGAGTTTATTATTAGTGAGTAACTCGTGGTTTGAGGGCTTTCCTACATTTAATGACATCCAAATCAAGACGGCCCAAAAGTCAACGATACATAAATATTCTTATTATTTCGAGAATGCAGAATTTCTGTTGCTAGACAGATGGTACTAATCTCTCCGTCAAAACATTTGAAGCAAACTTTACAACATCAGTTTAAAGTTGGGAGCTCTACCCACCGCATTTTTAACAGAACCAGAGACATACCAAGCAGTATATACCTGCTCCCAAGGGCATCCGCGAGTTCTCAACGCGATGTCGTTTCTTCATTTACATCACGGAATTGTTCAATACTTCGATAAATTTATAGGCGCTTGAAGGAGGTCCCTCCCAAACCCTTGATGATTGCCTAGATCTACATCTCTCTCCCGGCTGATATTTTCGGCTGCCGATGTAAAATTGGATTGCGTTTTTAACTTCCCTCTCACAGGTGTGTTGCGCGCTCAATCGGCGATACTAGTTTGTTTTTTTATCTTTCATATAAACAGAGAGTGGCTGGCTATTCCTGTACGATCTTGCTCAGGTTGCCTACCAGTCTGGAGATCCATCGCTACAGTTGGCAGGAGCATGCTCCCCCAGACTAAGTTTTCTGCCAGACACGATGTTACTAATGGATCAGCTTCTTCCTGCGATTTTCACCGAATATTGGTTTAAAAAAAAATTATTTCGAAAATTGTAACACCATCATAGTACTTGTTCTTGCACCAGTAACAGAAAGCCAGAAGTATTTATAAGAAGTACTGTTTTAACAACTTTGCACTGTCTAAATGGAAGAGAAATAAGCGCTATCGTTCGGTAGATGAATGAAGTGCTAACTAGATTCTAAAGTTAATACAACTTATCCTATACAAAGAAAATTAAATAAAACAAAACCAGTTAAGAGATGAATCTTATCTGTGGTAACCTTCCTGTTAGCCAGCTAATTATAATCTACAGCCAATACTATACTTCATTTCTCTCGCCACTTCCATTATCACAATTAGATAATTAAAATATTTCAAACTTTATATAATTTAAAGACAGACATCTAATTTTTTTTTTTGTTCCACTTCATTATCTTGATCCATTTTCTACTTCCTTCACTAAGTTACTTTCCTTTTTTATTTCGTTCTTTAATATACTCGTAGATTCACTTTTTTATTATTTAATATCAGTAAAAAATTAGTAGTTCGACTCATGGTTGTGAATTTTAACACTTTGAGTGGGGTTATAGGTTTTTAATAATGGCTTTCTAAAAATATTCTTCTAATTATCTGGAAATTAAACTATAATAATAGCTTAAGTTCAGTCACTGCAGTAACCTGATGAGTGCTTGGAAAATATAGAAATGGACTGTCTCTTTTGATGTCGGGATGCTTTTACAAAATTAAAATTAGATACAATATGTCAATTTATGGTAAAAGAAAGAAATGGAAGAGCAGTGTTTGGGAAAAATCCTTCACTCTGAGAATCGTTCATTAAAGCTTGCCAAAGGATGACTGCGGATGTGATTTCCTTTACTCTTTCAGGATTTATATAGCCTACCACATCCTTATTACATTTATTCTAATAATCGATCTATACACATAAATATAAATGTTTTGACTGCCTGAGGCAGAGCCGAAACTACTGAAGCTAGAAACATGAAATTTGGACAGTAGGTTTCCTTTATAACTAAGAAACTCACTAAGATAGGATACCAAAATTTGAATAAAAAAAGATAATATAAAGATAGGAGATGAAATTAATAATTTAGCCGTATTTAAATTCATTACTAATCTAGAAAACATCTAGAAAGCGGAGTTCGAATTTCACACGTACGAAGTCGTGGGCATCAGCTAGTATCTAATAAATAGCACTTGTTGTTGATGTCTGGTTTTGCTATGGGCGCTAGGTTGATGTGTGGTGCCCCCTAAGAGTGTTGTAGTATTATTTGGTTTGCCCTATAAACTTTATGACGTAATATGATGGTTAAAATTAGGATGATGGTATCAAACCTGAATTGGTATAAACCCTTTACTATACAATATCGAGCTTTCGATACAACACAACTGGATCAGAACAGCAAGACAGGTTATCTTGAACATAACCAGGCTCCCAGGTCGAAAGCTCGATATTGTATAGTAAAGGGTTTACAAATTAAGGACTTTTTGTCATTTAATTTTAACTATTATATTTTGTAAAAGTTTTTAAGTCCAATAAACAAACATACTTATAGTGTTATAGACGAAAGTACATCCATCTACAAAATTAGCTCCCAGATCACTAGATACGATTTAAAAAAAAAGATCAAGATACCACCAAATCCGATCAGATTATTAAGTAAAATAAAATCATGTCCAATTTTACGTTCGTTTGAATCGAAATTGAGATTTTACCCCGAAAATACAGATTTTGAAATGTCCTTGAATGCAAAAAAAAAAAAAAACAGATTCAGTTTAGTAACACCAGATCCGCCATTATCTGTCCACGGGAAGTTCGAATTTGTGTAAATGGGATTATTAGGTTTTTTGTTTTTGGTGATTTTCTCTAAAATAGCTCCAGCGCTTTTCTATAAACCTGATATACTGTATAAAACATAATAATGATCTTTACTCTGGCCTGAAATATTTTTCAAAGAAATTCAAATTCAGATGTTACTATGCAAGCTTACGATCATTTAGAAAATTATATATTTAATAGAAATACCAAATTCGGTCATAGGAATTTCAGTTTTTTATTTTATTGTTTGTTTTATTTGTGGTTTCTTTCTTGCGTGATTTTGGAAAACAGACATAAAAGTTTAATAAAATATGTTGATATATCAAAAGTCAGCAACTTATAACGCCCTTGAACTCGCACTGTAGGAATGTTGTTCAGAAAAGAAGAAGCCATTTATGGCCAAATATGGATAACTTTGAGGCTAATTTTATTAGAAAAAAATCTTTTTCCAATATTTTAACACCAATTAAGATAAAAAGTAATATCGTTTGCAGAAAGAAAACTAATTACCACTTTCCTCTCTGCATAAACAATGTAAAAATTTCTGCAGCTAATTATTATAAAACATTTATGATAATATAATAGAAGTGTGCTTCTACAGTGAAGATTTTTCATAGCAAAAAACCACCTGCCAGTTGTTCCTTTAGAATATTAAGTAAGCTATAATAATAAATTGAAAGGAGCCAAGAAAATAAATGTATAATACATCTTCTGTAAACTAAATAGTTAATATTACTTGTATAAGATATTAGATCCTTAATAATTAAATTAACAATCCAGCCATCTGATGTTTATTAATTGCTTATACTTTTAAAGTACAGTCTTTTTATTAGATATTAGGCTGCATAATTAATGGCAATCACTTTTTCTCTTTCTTATTGCAGAGAGAAAATATGTATAACGATCGTGTCAAATTTTCAAAATTAAGTTTTCAACCGGAAATAATGTTCTGAGTCCTTCCTGTACGAAAAAAATGTTTTTAGCGGTTGGTCTGTATTATGTGTGGCTGTGTAGTTGAACAAAATATCTATAAAAAAGCAACCTAAACTTATTATTCATTCTATTTAGATATCTATCTCACTGTAATGGTAGTAAATTGAGTGTTGTTTATATATATATATATATATATACATACTATTATAAAATTTAGATTTCAACGATACTGATTGAGAAAACAAAGTAAAACAAGCTTTAATCGAGTGACCGAGTGATGAGTGATGATAGTATTGATAGCAAGGAATGATGTATAAGGTGGTTTAAACTCTCCGATCTGAAAGAGGGTTTTTGGACAGAGAGCTCAGTGAAGGCTGTTAATTATTTGTTGGAAGTAGTTGCTAATAGTAACTTTTTGAGAGTTGTTGTGTAGATTTGTGGACGATAGTTTGTAAACTCCTGAATGCTTGTCCACAGGCTGGCTGTTTACTTCTTGAGAGTACATCTTGATATTTGTCGACTCTTTAGATTTCGCAGTTGTTCAGAATTTTGATTGCTAATTTCAGATGACTTAAGTCCAGATATAGCCACGCTTTTGTACGATTTTTAGTAACACGTGTTGGGAAATTGGTGCACCTCTAGGTGAGCGCTCTAACCCCTACAAGTCTGGAGTCTAGAATAGGCCTGCTCCAGGCCAGGATGTTCTAAGAGCCAGCATATCGCCTATTCTATCCTATTCCAATGCACATTTCTCTCGATTGACCCACAAAATTCGTATCTGGGGTTATTTATTGGATTCCCAGGACTGGAAAGAGAAAACCCATCATAATTCCAACCGTGGTGGATTTATCTCCGAACTGGAACTGTTGTACATAATTCCCTTCTTTTATTTAATTATATATAATTCTTTTATTTCCCCTATACCATTCTATTCCATCTACCAACGATGAAGCGAAGATGCCATGGAATCTGATCTACAAGTCAGAGGCAACCACCTGTACTGCTTATGAGGCCATTGAAACATAGCTGAAAGGTTTATAGCAATCTCTTTCCTCATTACAGGGGCAGTGTAATGAGTCTGAGGCACCTCTGCAGGTTACTACGTTACCAGCCTTCAGGGCCCTGTTTCGAGAATTTTGTTTATCTTTCATGAACGAGGGCCACACGTATTTTTATACAAATCTGTAAAAAATGTAGGACTGGCGACATTGGCCTAGAAAATACCTGTTGTAACAATGTGGGAGCACAACATTTTTCCAGCCTAAATTTTTGAATAAATTTTAAAAATTCAAGAGGGCTGGCATTCACCTTCTCTCCAGGTTTCTGTTTGATCTGGAATAGTGGATATTGTTCAACTGGGATTGTTCGAGAAATGCATATTTCTCAGGGAGAAACATGTATCATTATCAATTGTTTTCTTCTTTTTTTATCACTCGGTCCAATGGAGCAAAACTGCCGCCCCGAAAAATGTTCTGCCCGGACCCCTCTACGCCACTGATTTCAAGTGATATCAAAATATATATATTTCAGAAGTCTGTCAATATCGCAATACTTTAAGTACTCTTATAGTACTTAGAAGATAAACTGCTTATACAGAATGCGGGAAATAACCTACTCGTAATTTTCTAATTTGCCAGTTTCCTTAGACAATTACTCAGGACACTTTACCTAATAATTAACCATTTTTACACCGTAATTTACTTCATTCTGCACCATTTTTTTTTATATTTTTTTTTTCTAGCATAAAGTGTCTTAGGCACTAGTAAGATAGGTGGCAAACAATTTTACAATTTTAGAAAATTACCCACATATTATAGAAACACACTTTTCCCTCCGTGTACCTGCTATTGTTTTTTTTGTTTTCTAATTTAAAATTACAAAAACTTCCACTCTCTTTTCCTGTAGTCTTCCGCTGGACCAAAAATAAAAGGTGTTAATATAATAGCTCGTTTAACATAAAGTTATAGTGCGGTGTTTATCCTGTTTGTAGTTTTCTTAAATCGTCACTATTATGGCAGTGTTTCATAGTAATAAGTTTTCGTTTACAATTGAGAAATTCTGTTTAGAATTTATTAGACAGTTTTCTTAGAAAAACACTCCCCTTAAATTAGATTTATTACGTCATTTCATGAAATAATACTTCATTTACTATTACTATTTCATTTAACTAGTAGTAGGATTGTGGTTGACAGATACTGGTCATTAAATAAAGGTGCGGCCATAACAGTTTTTTTGTGAACAAACTTACTTTCATTCATGGTTCTTGAAAGATTATTGCATCGTGCCCAGATTACAAAAATATCCAACCTTACACACTCTACAATTTTTATAAGGGATTTTTGTTGAAATGACATCACTATATATGTAGGCTGTGCGATGATCCTGTCTTACAGAATGGATGTTCCCGTTTTTCATGATTTTCTCAAAAATGATAAATATTTTTTACTTGCTCTTATTCTTTGGTAAGAGGGAAGTATTGCGGTCTCGTATCAAATTTTTGAAATTAAGTTTTCACCGGATGTACTTGTTTTGAGGTCCCCTGAATAGGAAAGATTTGTTTTTAGAGAATGGCCTGTGTGTATGTTTTGTGAACAACATATCTCAAAAAACGAAATATCGCTGGTAGCACGAACTTCGTATTCCGTTTTTCAGTGTACCAGCCCTACTCTTGATTTGGATATTTCTATGGAGAATTTCTTTGTTATATTTTGGATAAGACGGTGCGCAACACTAATTTGAAAGGTGTTTGTGTCCTCTCGGTTAGCCAGGCTGCGTTGACAGCGCTGAGTTCATGTGTCTTCACATCCAAGTTGGTAAGGGAGTATTCTAAAAGTCTGGAAGAGCTTTCTTCTTTGAAGGATGTGCTTCTAGTCTGGGTACCAGGGAATTTTGGGAAATGAGGAGGTGGATAGGTTTGCGATATTAGGCGCCTCTCTCCCTTTCATGGGTTCCGAGCCTGCTTTTGTTGAGTCTTTTGGCACATGTCTGTCAGGCTTGCAGTCATGCACAGCTTCGCACACACATCCCTATGGGTGAGCACAGTGGGTTGTCGGTACTCTAAGATGCTCATTGGGGGTCCGGGCATGGCTTTTAGTGTTGGGGTGCTGTCCTCGCTCAGGCATTAGGTTGGTTTTGTCACTGGGCATTGCGGCTTAGAGAGACACCTCTATACAATGGGGATCATGCTGGACCACTTTTGTAGGGTTTGTGAGACGGAGGAGGAAACACCCATATATCTCATGACGGATTGTTTGGGCTGTGAGGAAATTCGAATTAGGACCTTTGGCCGGAAA
The DNA here is from genome assembly GCA_011037195.1 of Triatoma infestans. Lineage (NCBI taxonomy): Eukaryota > Metazoa > Arthropoda > Insecta > Hemiptera > Reduviidae > Triatoma > Triatoma infestans. The sequence goes on along the minus strand of JAAEAF010002656.1, from coordinate 12,175 downwards.
AGGATGTCCATGGAAGAGCTTAGGCCATGTCCTTTTAAGGTTATGGTCCGATTTGTTCGGACTGTGGTAAAACTTAGGCAGGTGAAACCCGAGCCCGGACTTTTGTTCCAGACGCGGTAGATGTTATATTTGGGGGCAGCTAGATGAGTCCATGGAGGCTTTGGATAGCGCAGGGCTTAGCCCTCCCCTCCTTTGAATACTAGTTACTACTACTAATAATAATAATATTAGAGGAACTTTTGGTTAGTATTTTTATAGCAGTAAAAATTATAAGACCGCAGGGTTCGATATGGTTCCGAATGAATATTTTAATACTTATCTCCTGCTGGGCATCATTATTTGCTAAACTTATTAAATAGAATTTTTAATACAATTTTAAAAAATTTTTACTTCTACAGTTTATAATAGATTGCTGGAATGGTCTGAAAACGAAAATTAATTCCCGAAGAACTGGGAACTGGGTGGATTTCCGTAGGGGAAAGAAGTGCAGTTTTTGTATTTTCACCTGAATTAATTTACATTTAAGGCTTAGTAAGAAACACGTGTTTGGCATCTTCATTGGTTTAAAATAAGCTGTTGACTCAGTCTGCTGGAAAAGTTAAACGGTCTTGGTATAAGTAATAAACTTCAGGAGATCGACTGCGAAAATGAATGATGTCGCTACAAATTGGTGTTTCTGACGGAAGTCGATCAATGTCAAGAGAATTTGAGACCTATGAAGTTGTCTTACAAGGGGAGTGTAGTGGTAGAAGCAAATTGAAAAGTAAAAATAAATTGAAATAGATTTATATTTTAAAATAATATCATTTTTAAAGGAAAATTGTACGTTGGCTGGAAAAGGGTAAAAATGCAGGTACAAGTCACCGTTGCAAGAGAGGTCGAAGAACTCTGCTGCCACTATTGTCTTTTAACCCCCTTCTAGAAATGAAACATAAAGGGCAGGTTTTAACTATCAAGAGGCATTATTTCATCAGTCGTCTTACAGAATTCAACCGGTATTCATTCGAAAGAGAACATCAGTGCCAGTGTTACGTGAACATTTGAGTTTAAATCAATCTAGCTAAATATTTAATTGCAGAATTCCTGAATATTTATAAGCTTATTATTACGAATTATTATTATAAAGTATTTAAATTCCTTTAGAGATAATATATTTATTTTAAACTAATGATGACTTCTTACTTATTTCTTCAAACTTCTCTCTTTTCTAAAACATAAACACAGATATAAGGCATTTCAATACCGCTCGTGCTACACACCACAACAACACACACACACACACACACCACATACAACACAATCAAGGACATTACAGGAGGTACTGTTTCCGTTACTATTTGCATCGAATATGTCAGATATAGTTACTATTTTTGACGAAGCTAATACACACGGAATTAGTATCACTTTTAATAAGAATTTAAGATGATACGAATAATGTATGCAGATGATATTGTAATTCATCAGAGACATTTTCCGTGGTAGCCTGCTTCATTTTGTGGTCATCGAACGGTTCCGGGCGTTCGCCCATCTTCAGGATGCGTTTTCAGACAGTGTGACAACACAGACTTGCAACAGAGCAAACTTAGTTGACACAAGTTGTAAAAACTAAGGTAAGGTGTAACTAAGGTTGCTCTGTGCAAGTTCTGTGTTGTCCACACTGTCTGAAAAACGTTCCTGAAGATGGGCGAACGCCGAACCGGTCGTGACCACAAAATGAAGCAGGCTATCACGGAAAATGTCCTCTGATGCTTTCCAGCTCTGCGGAACCAATCACCACAACAGATATTGTAATTGTCCCTTCTTCATGGTCAATTTTAACTTTAAAATGTTACAACAATATTGTAATAACAATTCTTTAGTGGTTATTCACTAGTGAATCTTACGTTGTTTGTTTTAAAAAAAAGACGTCGTAATGTTAATAAAAATCTATAATTATGATAATATTATAGAGTTTATAAATAAATTTAATTACTTGGGAGTAATTATCGGGTGACAAATTTTTTTTCTGCCCAAAATTCGCGGCAACTAATTCTTCAGTTCTGAATATTTAAAAAAAGAAAAAACTCAAATCGAATGATTGGAAAAAGAAACATATTTATGATTATCTAGCCGAAAATACTCTTATACAGCAGACAACATGGGGATGTTCATTATATCAAATCAATTGAGAAAGGACAAATATTTTGTTTTAAAAACTCTTGTAATTAGCTCCTCCTAAGACACCAAGTTTTTGAGAAACCAAATTTTGTAAAAAGAAAACTTTTCTTTCTTTTATGTAAATATTGTTCCTGTTCATAAAATTTGTTGTCTTAAAAAAAAATAAAAACTAAAAAAAAAATTAAGAAAAAAAGTTGGTCAAATTTCACTACCCAACTTCCATATTTAATTTAGTTCCGAAACACACACACCTGCCACTTTTGTTTCTTCTTTAGCTTTCTAACGAACCAAAAATTCATCAACTTTGTATTTTTAAATTAATTTCCTAAATTATGAAATTAACATATTTTATTAATTTAAAATAAAAAATTATAATAAACTGTTTTTTTGTTTATTATTAAACTATGACGCCCATAAATAAATAGAATTAAATTTGTTTCAGTACTTTGTTTTGGTGCGTTATTTATGTGCATGGCTATTTGCTGTAGAAGGCAATAACTACATAAAGAAAAGTTTAGTCAACCGTCAGTAGACTTTCTCTCACTGTAAGAGGAAGTATTGCCACCGTACAGACATTGTCATGACTGAATGTTCACCGGTAATTCCCGCTCCTTGAAAATTTCTTGAACATGAAAAATATTCTGTTAATTAGTTTTTACGTATGAAAAAAATACTTTAAAAAAAAAAAATCGTGTGTAACAGTCACACAACTTTCTCTTACTCCAGTTTTCAAAATTGTACTTTGATGAAATTCCTTGGAGTTAGTCGGAAACTGAATAAAATGTTCAGTAAAAGCCCACTTCCGGTTTACTAATTTTCTTGAAACTTGGAATTTTGGCCATCTATTTAGTTCTAATTAATTGTGTTTTGATGATAGAATTGTACAATCAACTATGATAGTACTTTAGAGAAAAACGTAACCTCACCACTACCCCAATAGCCCCTTTAAATTACTTCACCAGTAGAAATGTTTCAAATAAAAGTTGTAGCTCTTTGTATGTGTAGTTCACATTCCTAGTGTAAAGAAAATCGTTATAACCGTTTTCGAGAATATACTAGAAAACTGAAAAATATATTTCAGTAAAAACTCACTTCCGGTCATCCGATTTTTTCAAACTCAGAATTTCAACAAGACATTTAATTCTAATTAATAATATTTAGATGACATAATTGTATAATAAATTGAAATAGCGTTTTAGAGGAAAACCTAACCCCACCACTCCCCCAAAAAATGCCCCTAAATGAATTTTTCCAGAGAATGGTTTTAAATAAAAGTTGTAGATCTTTGTATGTGTAGTTGATACGCCAAATTTGAAGAAAATCGTCGAGGCCATTTATGAGAAAATTGCAAAAAAGTAAAAAAATACCAGAAAACTGAAAAATACTTTCCAGTAAAAACGCACTTCCTCATTCCTTTCCTGTCTTCTTCATTTTGAAGAAAATTGCAAAAGAGTGGAAAAAAACATTCAGTAAAGGTTTGAGGAATTTGAGGAAATGGTACTTTCGGTTGAGGAATTTTGACCGCTGACCTACTGTCAGATTTTCTCATGGTGACCCCTAAACGGAACATCAAGATTGAATTTTCTGCAATTTTTCTTTTTTTAGCTATGATGTTGACATTCATACACACGCACACACAGACCATTTGCTAAAACCCACTTTTTTGGACTTAGGGGACCTCAAAACGGATATTTTTGGTGAAAAATCGATATCGAAAATTTTACACGATTACAATACTTCCTCTTACTAGGAGTATGAGAAAGTTATAAGAAACCAAAATCTGTTTTAAAACATTTACAATTTTTTCAAATCTATAATTTCAGCCATACGTTTAATGAATTTTAATTTTATATAATTGGTAGAATTGGTAAATTTGACCGAAATGGTCAACTTTAGAGGATGGTGTATTTAATCACTAGAAAAACACAAAAATAAATTTCTCTGGAAAATTGTTTCTCGGGAAAAGTGAAAAAGTTTTCACATGTTTTTTAGTAGAATTGCAAAAGAAAAAAAAATCGTTCGATTTTAAAAGTGAAATTGTGGTTGACGAATTTTGAAGGAAATGTTGGGTACGGATTCGAAGTAGTTTTGAAATTAAAAGTTTGAGTATTCAGCGATTTTTTATTTTTATTTCTGAGATATATAGAACACGTACACATACATACACACACATACACACACACACACACACACACACACACACACACACATAAAAAGCACCAGACTAATCGTTAAAAACAGGAAATTCATAATTCATATTATGCTTACGTATAGGGTGATAGGCATATTATGTTTAGGTACCCACCATAGGTAACAGACACATATGAATATTTTTTCTGCATGGTTTTTCTTTTTCCTTTTTGTTACTTTCTCTTACTCATGTAAGGGAGGGGGGAGTATTGCGATCATGTCAAATTTTTCGATATCCAGTTTTCACCGGAAATACACGTTTTGTGGTCGGTCCCTTGAATCCAAAATAGTGGTATTTAGAAAATGGTTTGCATGTGTGAGTGCCTTGTATTTATTTGAAATGCAGAGCTCGAAAACAAAAAAAAATCGCAGTAAGTTCAAATTTGACATTCCGTTTGGTGGTATATCACCATGGGATCGAAAGGGGGTTTTGTTCTCAAAAAAAGTCATTTTATTGATATGACATTGCAGACGACTAAACCTTTTAGTAAGAACTATAAATTTGTAGAAAATTGGTCATTAAGCGAACACTCGTGTGAGTATTTCACACTAATTTTTTTTTCGTTTCCCCCCGCTTTTCTTGACTCAGGCTTCAGTGAAGTCTTATAACATTTGAATACTAACTATGTTCTACACACACACACACACACACACACACAGAAAGCGATACAGCCTTGATCACGTTTATTTCTAACATTTCCTTATATGTAAAAGCCAACCATGTTTAGAGGTAACCTAGGGAATCCTAGTTTAATTAAATTGACGTAGACTTTTCCTGGAGACTATTAGGTGCAGGGTATAATGTAGTAATATCCTGGGGCAAATAATTCAAATATAGTAAAAAACAGCAAGTATATATTCAGTTCTCCACCAATTATAATTGGACGTCACATTAAAGACGATTAAACGTTAGTAAAAATTCCAAGTTTTAAGTAAAGTTGTAGTTATTGTAATAAGTACATATTACTTTCAAAAAGAGAAAGTTGTGCGAATGTTTCGCAAGAGATTCCAAATTGATTTATCTTTTAATTAAGTGAACATCATCTCATAGGCCTACCAGTCTATGGAAGTTATTTTTATTGCCGACAATTTAAAGTAGTAAACATGATGGGAGCAAACAACGTTACTAATCTGCTAATCTAACATTTATTATTAAATATAGCAATTTAAAATAAATAAATAAATATTTAAACGAAATAAAAAATAAATAATTTTCAAAGTGTGGGTCACATCAATTTGTTCGAGTAGGTCAATATTTTTGTGATAATATTATAAATCCAATAAAATAACCTGTTCCAATGGACGCAGACCATACAAGAATTTGGCAAATCTTATATATCAAAATAAAATCTAAAGGTTATTTCAGTAATAAATGCTTACAAGATTGAACATGTGAATTTGTAACTTATATTATCCGTTTTGTCTTAAAAGTACGTTAATTATACTTATTAATTACTTTTATATTGTCTTAATGGCTGTTACATTTTTATGATGATTTTCTCGCTTTCTGTTTAGGGTACTGCAGAGAAGTGATGGAGAAAACTAATTTTCTCGAAACTTATTACAGTTTTTAAGATAACTTGAATCAAAGAAATGAAAATAAATGGCTAGATGTACCCCAATCAAAACTTGCGTTTTTATTATATTAAAATAAAATTATGTGAAACAAATTCAAAGACCGCAATTATTATAATTATAATATTGAAACTTTTAATTCTAGTAACTTGAATGTGATTACATTATAGTGTTGTAAAATAGCGCCTAGGACAAAGAGGTGGTAATTTTGACGGAAGACGCTATTTGTAATGCCCTCCCCCCCCTCAGAAAACTTTAAATATTAATTTTCCGGACAAATATTTTCAAGTAGAATTGGCCTCTTTGTGTGTAATTGGGAGGCGCAGTTTAAAGAAAATCTTTGCAGCCATTTTTACAGGAAGTAACAAAAATCTGGAGATAACAAAAATCGGTAAAATTGCAATTTCGAATTTTGACAGGAAACTTCTTCGTGGTCGATTGCAATTGGTCGCTATCTCTACTAAACAATCAATCTAGTCTCCAACATCTTGTGATTTCTTAATTATTAATTTTTTTTTCTCGCTTTTATTAATTAAATTGTTTAATTAATTTGTACTAATTAATTAATGTAATTTTTAATATTTAAATTTTGTTGTTTGCATTTTTTTTTGTTTTTTGTTTTGTTTTAATAATAGGTAAGTTTTTTTTTTTTATAGTAAAGTTTTAGTTAAAGACGGAAGTTGCTTATTTTAGGTGATTCTTAAGTGCAGGTGTTTTCTACAGGATGAGATCGTTGATTTAGATTGTACAATGGGCTAAATTATTATTGTGTTAATGACTTCCAAGAAAATGGAAATTTATTTTAATTTGAGCGAATCTCTTTATATTTTTTCGCCCTCCCCAAAAGAAATAAATAAATAATTTAGAATATTTTTAATTAAAATTTTTAAAAGAATAGAGTTTTCCTTTTTTGAATAAATAATATTTCTTGTTTTCTCTTTACTACTAGTAAAAACAAATGTGACGATCGTATCAAATTTTTGAAAATTTATCTTTCACCGGAAGTATATGTTTTGAGGTTCCTTGACCCCCAACGATTTCCTTAAAACGTTGCAAACTTTGTCATACAACCCAAAAGCTTTATCTGAAACATTTCTCCAAGAAAATTGATTCCCCGGAAATGGATTTTTGCGTGAGCCTGCAATGTTAAGCTTCTAAAGTATCACTTTAGTGTAATATATGGTTCTATCCATATATAAGATACTAACAAGTAATTAAATGTATTACTAGAATTCTAAGATTGATGAAAATCCATTAACCGGAAGTTCGACTTTACAGGTTAGGTTGTCGAAAGTTTTTCAGATGTTTCTCAAAACTGCGCCGTCCGGTTTCATTAAACTTAGAATGCTTTGAAAAGTCATATATATAAACCAATCACATATTTTAAAACAGTTTTCTCTAAAATTTGATTTCAGACTGGTAGATTAGATTAGATTGAACTTGACGATGGGTCACTTGGGGCATGGGGATGGGAACTCAGGCACTGCAGCCAATAGAGGCTTATTGTGTCCATCCTGGAGGTTTAGTATAAGAAACTTCCCCTCTTCAAGAGGTTGATGACTTTTCTAACCAGTCTTTTTGCGCTACCATCTCCTGTGCTTTCAGTGTGCCAAAGATCTCGTACCGATTGTAACACTAACAAACAACAGGTGCGAGGACGTTTCCTCAAACTTTGAGCAATAATATAAGACTTTGTAAGACCTCTTGGGCTTTCATGTTTGCATTATATATTTTATATTTTATATCTTTCTCAAATTTAAGTATTTTCAATTGGTGTAATTACATGTGCTTTAGCGCTAACTCTCTAGTTATGGTGGAAAAAGTGAAATTAAAAAAAATAAATAAATAGAAAATGTGCATTTCTCGTAAACAGTTGAGATTTTTGCCGCTGGTTTATTTGCACTTTTTGGTCGCAAACGAGGTATAGAACCATCTCCTTAAGTATGGCCAGTTCAACCTGATTCACCCTGTATACGAATGCATCTGTATACAGACACTTAAGATCAGTTAGGTCGCTATGAAATTGGCTTTATAGCCACTCTTCCTAGATATCTAACATCTAGTATGCAAAGATGAAAGAAAATCCTTTGAAAATCGAAGCCATTGTGAAAAACTAAAATATGCCCTCTGTAAAGACCCACTTTTGAGATTTTTAGTTTAAAATCAACTTTAGTTATCGGCTATACGATGGCTCAGAATTTCATAAGTTATTTTATGTTTTAGTTGGTCGCAGGTTATTATAACAAACTGGTCTCACAGTTAAATTTCAAGCAAAATTGGTTTACTAAGAATTATTATTCATTAAAAAAAATAAAAGTTAGAACGCAATTAACAATCGATAATAATGATTGTATATGACCTAGTTACCGTAACAAAAAACATAAAAGAAATAAAGTTTATTACCATGTTCCATATATTAATAAAAACAGTGCAGTTTGCAATTTTTATGTCTTGCATATAAGTAGTTTATATATTCGGGTTGGAAACCAGTTTATTTTTAATGCATGTTTGCAAATTGACCAAATTGCATCCTGCTAATTCATTTTTTAAATTCCCCATTATTAATATTTATTATAATATTTTTTATTTTTGTCCATTTAATTATTCTAAATATTTATAGTTAATTGAGCTGTTTATTTTTTTTAACGCCTGGAGGTGGTTTAATTTGTAAGAGGAAGTATTCGCAATCGTGTCACATTTTCCTAATTGCATTTTCACCGGGAATTCTCGTTTATTGGGTCTCCTTCGTCGAAATGAAAAATGTTTTTAGCGAATGGCCTGTATGAGTGTGTGAGATAACAAAGGAGTATAAGAGAACAAAATACATAAAAAATGGAAAATATCAGGAAGCTCAAATATTTCGTTTAAGTACCATAACCTACGTCTGACATAATGATTGCGGACGAAATCCGCCAACCGGAAATGTGACTATAGTGTATGTTTTCTTTTTCAGTTTCAGCGAATTTTCTTAAACACTTTTACTAAGCTATGGATATCAAAATACTTTCACTTTTATTTGAAAAATTTTTCGAAGAAAATTCATTTAGGGGGGGGGGGATTCTGGAAGAGAGCAGGTGTCTCAATATAATGTACAGTTCTATTACTTATATAATATTAAGGTATACTAAATGTATTTCTATAATTCCTAATTTGAAGAAAAATGATTTTTTAAGTGGCAAGAGCGATTTTACAAAATAGGTTGCGTAATTTTCTCAAAAACGGCTACAATAGTTTTCTTTAACTACGAATGCTAACTGTAAACATTAAAAACGTATCACTTTTATTTGCAACATTTTCTGGTCGGAAAATTATTTTTAGGTGTTGTGAGGTATCTGTGAAGTTAGATTTCAAGTTCAGGTTTGAATATTGCATACCAAATCATTTTTTTTTTCAACAATTTTGAATTAATTTGCACATTTAATAAAGGGTTTTAATGATTTATTAGTGGATAATTTATATCCGTCACAATGTTCATTTTTTTTTTTATTCTTTCATTTTAAATAACAATTTAAAAGGGTGACCATGCCATTAGCGGAAGAATCAGTGTTGCATACAATATTTGCGATGATTCAAGTCAGAGCCAACTGATGTTAGAAAAACAAATAAAAATTAATGCAAAAATATCGAAATAACGCTGGCGTCAATGTGACATAAAGTTCTTCCAGCATTTTCTGCAGAATTCTGCTGCCGTTCGAATATTCTTCTAACATTCCGCCTTCTGTGTAGGAATCGCCTGAACGTAATTGACGAAAGGAACTTCAGGTTATCCCCCGCTTCAATAGAATCGGATTTTTAAAAAAACTTGTTTCTTAATCGTCATTCACCAGAGATCACTAATAAAAATAGTTAAAATCTGGCCTGGTATGAAACACTCACACGACTATCTCTTACTGCGATTTACATAGTTACATAGTTGACTAATTCTGTTCTAACATATAATTCTTACCAGATGTTTAGTTGTCTTCATGATACAGGAGAGGGGGAGACTGTAAACTTTATAAAAACGTCTTTTTTGAGGAAAACAATCCTTACTCCTCCGTCAAAAAGCCTTACTTAAATGAATTTACTCCGAAAAGTAATTGAAACAAAAGTGCTAAGTCTCGTGTATGTTTGGTTAGTAAAACAAGTTTAATGAAATTCGTGCAGTCTTTATGGTGAAAGTCGTAAAAAACCATTCAGTAAAGCTGCACTTACGACCGACTTTCTTCAGAATGTTCGCATCACTTTTCATGAGCTCTTCCTATAAGGTACATTTCTTTCTTTTTCAATTTCCTTTTTCTTTTTTTTATATTTCTCCTTTTTATTATTCATGTAAATGAATATAAAATGATTATATAGAATTATATAATAAACGGAAATAACATTTTAGAGGTATATATAACCCCACCCTCTTCCACGAAACTACTCTTAAATAAAGTTCCCCGGAAACATGTATCAAATAAATAAAAGTTATAGCTCTTTTTATGTTAATATATCCAATTAGTTAATAATTCCACATTTATTTTTAAAAAATTGTGGGAGCCATTTTTTAGAAAATCGCATAGAAAATGAAAAATCTATTTAAAGTTTTACTTCCGGTTGACCGATTTTTGATCAAAAACCTACTACCAGGTCCCATACTATAGAGTATCATGTTTGAATTTTCTACGCTTTTCGGTTTTTTTTTTTTTTTTTTTTTTTTAATTATGCTGACCAAACATACCAGATTCTCTTTCCACACCTTAAAACGTGTATATCCGGAGAAAACTCGATATCGAAAATTTGATACGCTAGCAATATTTCCTCTTTCCTAACAACTGTAAGTGAGAATAAAAATACTTTTAATTCCGTAAATATAATCATATGCTTATCTAGACATATGACTTTGATCAATTCAATAGCAAGACTATCTATTCTGTGTTTCTGTATGGCAGGAATAAGCACCCAGTGACAAACCGGGCTTGTCGAGCGAAAGAAGTGCGAGCTAGAAGTGAGATGCTCGCATGAACGCTCTGTGATATGACAAGGAAGCCTAAATAAACAACACTATCAATATTCCACAGTAACAGTTTCAAACAACACTGACCGGGCTATATTTTAGAGATAACCCCACCCTCTTCCACGAAACTACTCTTAAATAAATTTCTCCGGAAAAATGTATCAAATAAATAGAAGTTGCAGCTTTCTTTTATGTTAATATATCCAATTAGTTAATTATTCCACATTTATTTTTAAAAAATTGTGGGAGCCATTGTTTGCAAAATCGCAAAAAAAATGAAAAATCTAAAATCATGTTTAAAATAATATCAAATTAAAAACAACAAACAAACAAACCGTTTGAGATGCTTTTCAACAAAATTGTGAAAAAGGAAAATAAAAAAACACTAAACATATGAATGCATCATTTAAAATGAAAAGCGTTGACGAGGAGATTTCGAACGGTACAAACTGTCTCCCCCAATCGAGCTATCACCTCTTTTTTAACATTCATTTCCAACCAAAACTAACTAATTTCGAAATATATTCCCAAAATTTCCAACTTAAATTATGAAGAGAAAGCGCAAAAATGGTGGACATTGTTATTTATTTTAAATTTAATTCAGATATATAAAAGTCATAATGAGCAATACACAATTGGTTAGAAACTTTTAATCTTTCTATTATTAATTTCCTTTTTAAAGTGGAAAAATAAAAAATTATTATCGGCGCTTAAAATATTGACTTAGTAGTTAGGAGAAGTTTATATATTGGCGATGCAAATTGTCTGAATGTGGCGGACTTTCCCGAGAAGTCGGATGGGCAGGTGTCTATACATTTTTTTTTTTTTTTTTTACTTCTTGTTTTATTTTTGAGACAAGATAGGCAGATGTATGGTCCACCTGGCTCTTCATCTTGCCGTCCTTCTCTCGCACTATATCTCTCTCCCGTTCTTGGCCTACTACACTGCTCTCTTCTTGGAGAGAGAGTCCTAGTATTTAGTGGACTCGTTCGGGGCTTTCTTCTTCATTCCTTCTTTGTCCCTCTCTTTCTAGTTCCTAGCGGCTAGCTCCTAGTCCCCCCCCATCGGTCTCTCTCTCTTTCTAAAGGATTAATTAGGATAATAAGAAAGTTTATGCTGTTGTTGGCGCATGGCCTGGGCTTAAGACACACACACACACACACCACACATACACACACTTATCTCGCCACCACACAAACCCTTTTCTTTAGTTGGATAGTTTGGCACGCGTCTTCCAGTTCTTCTGGTTCTTCCACTTCCAATAAAGTGGCATGC